>KZ505802.1:111863-266431 GCA_002844005.1 Limosa lapponica baueri | reverse complement strand
AAATATGCTGGCCCTCAAAGTCACAGCACATTATAGAATCATGGTTGGAAGGGACCTTTAAGATCATCTAGTCCAACCATCAACCTAACTCTCATCACAACTCACCTTTTTTGTCTCTCTCTAAAAAAAAAAAAAAAAAACAAAAACAAAAAAACAACTACTTTACTTATCCTCCTCTGTATTAATTCCAAAAAAGTTGTTTCATGGGATGTTAAACAAACACCTAAACAAAAAGACTATGCTTTCTTCTGAAAAAGCCCTAAACTTTAATTTTGCAGCAACAGAGAAGTCACTTGTATTTACAAAGCTTCATAAAAAAATGAAATCCTTCTGTATTAAAGCTATACAGGAACAGTTTTTAGTCTGTCCTCTTGTTCTCAAGGTATAGCTGAATAATAGCTTTTTTTTTAGTGCTTTGCAAGGATTTGATTGTAAAGCAGTTGGTGTTGACTCCAATACAGACACCATTAAATAGTAGTTCCTGCAAATTAATGAGGACCATTCTTGTCTAGCTATTTGTTCACAGAAAAGCAGAGTTAAAAAGCTACAATGCAAAAAGCTGCTTACATTAGCAGAAAGGTACTTTTGATATTCAAATGTCATGTAAATCTTTAAACTGCAGGCCGGGCACTCATTTTACATAAAGCCTCATATCCACCAGCTCCCTGAACACAAATTACCCCACTGCACAGTCCAGTATTTTAATTCTTCACAAGTTCCCCTTCAGACTCATTTGTTCTCTCTGTCATCTTCTCCCCAGAATAACACCACCCAGGGGGCTCCTCCTAAAGCCAGCCACACAAACCCACCTCCTTTCTACCCTGCACACTGGGGTTTGCAACAGAGCTCCTTCGACACCTCTGCATTTCTCCCTCACCTTGATCTCCTCTGACTTTCCACCCTTGCTTTCATACCAAAGGTGGTGCGTAAGAACTGAGAACAGCCTGATTAGCTGGAAGGGGAAAGCTAAGAGCGACTCACCAACCACTCGGTATTTATTTTGGAGATGCTTAGCTTGATAAACAAGAAACAACTTATAATAACAAAAGAACGGATCAAAAGGATGGTGTATTTGTCCGGGTGAGTTCACTGATACCTGTTCAAAGCTGTCTCTGCATTCGCAACCCTAGAGGCTTCAGGGCTGAAAATGAAACCAAAATGTTCCCAAGACTGCCAGTTCTGTCAAGTTCAAAACCAAGGCTAACAGACACAAATGCATGGACCAAGCTTATATTTGACAATAGGAAAGAAATCGATGCTCTGCAGCTTTCATCTAGTTACACTTCTGGATCGGTATTAGCACAGAAAGGTATCCAGACTGCTCAGACAACCAGGTTTTCCTACTGAAGCATCCTTCAGGAAAAAGTTGTCTTAAATAAGAAAAAAAGTGGTGAGTTGGATTAAAAAGTCCATTATACATCCGATGTCAGAGGGAAGCGAGACTTAAGAAGAAGAAACTGAAAACCTAATTCATTTTTCCCAGAACAGAGGTAACCTACGGAGCAAGCAAGTGTTGGAAGTGGGAAGTCCCATCCCTTCTAGATGGCCTCATAAGCCAATGACAAAAACAAAGTTGTGTTTCAGGATCACACCAGCTGCAAACAGGCCTTCAGCTCATGGGACATCAGGCTGATAAAGCCCCAGGAGGGCTACGGTGTAGACATCAAGTCTTTAGCACCATCCTCTCACTCCACAGATCTGCTCCTCAGGGTCCAGGCTACTGGCTAATATTACTGTCGCCTAAAAAGCAGCAGAGCAGAGTCAGGGCCACAGTAGCATCAGCCACCCCAGCACAGCTGCTCTCCAAGAAGGGGCTATTTGTTCCTAGGAGCATCACAGATCCACCAGACTGACCCAACCCTTAATTCAAAACCCCCTTCAGATGATCTGGCAAGCCAGAACAGAGGCCCAAGCTACTTTTTGGCAGCTTCAGTTTTGACAGAAAGACATAACAGAGACATAAGGTTGAGGCAAGAGAACAGAATGGGAAAGCAAACAGTTTCCACTGAAGCTAAGAATAGACGGAAGAAAGTGAAGATAGCGAAGACAGAAGAAGTGAAGTGAGTGGTAGAAAAGGCACTAACAAAAGTGACAAGAACTAGCAAAACTGCTCTAGAGGTAGAAATTTAGTGTCATTTCTTTACATGTTTAGATTAACTGTGTTTTCATGACAGAGCTGGAACACAAATGAGGACTCATTGCAGCAACAAAATGCAGACGACGATATTCTGAGTCACACTGGTGACAAAAAGCTCAGATAATTGTAGGTTATACCCTCACTCCTTTCCATTGCACTGAAAAAACGCCTTTGCACACCTAACTGTTCCCACCACAAATCTCATCATGATGGTGCGGTGGTGGGCCCGGCTCCTATACCTGGTCATATGTCAAGGCTTCAGTGACAGGCAGAGCCAAGCAAGTTCAGCCCTGCTTCAGGAAGGGCTTTGAGCAGTTGCAGCCCAAACCCAGCACTACAAGCTAAACTGCATTTAAACCAATGTCGCCACAGCTCTGGCCTGCTGGAACAAATGTTCAAACACTAATAAGCTCCTTTTGAATGAAAATGAGCAGCTACAGTAAACTCACTTCCCACTTCCAAAAGAAAAATTTCCTCTAATTTCATTTAAAATAGCAAATCCTTTTCCCCCCAGCTGAGTACAAACAAACATCTGGAACTGCTGTGTTTTAGGTTTTGTTTATGTAATTATTTAGTGGATGGCCGGGGGTTAGAAACTGCCAAATAATTCTAGTCTTAGGAGTTTATATTAACTAATTTCCGCGGGATTCAGCATTCATATGCCAAGTTTCAGATATAAGCAAGGCTTTTGTGGTTGAGTTGCAACTCCTGGAAAGAACAGTCAATAGATGGAAGTGCCAGACATGCACCCCTAATTCATCTTCATCCCCAAGTATTATTGTACTAGAGGAAGCTGTAACATTTAACCCTGCATGAGTTATACTGAATAAGAACTGGCAAACAGCTTAAGCCACTCTTTTGGTCCCAGAGTTGTCTTTGGCAGGCAGAAGATGTGAACATGACTTCAACACGGTTTTCTCTTTGGTAACTCTAATTTTATAGATAACTAAACTTTCATCTGAATTTCTACAGGAACAACTCCTATCACATTATCACTGCCAAAAAAAAACAACCGAAAAACAATTTACTTGGTCAGCTCTTGAAAACACTAGAACCCTAAAAAGATGGACTTTGAAACCTGTATTTGAGCAACAAAGCAAGCAGGAACCATAAAAATACTTCAAGTCTACAACTGTTTGCAGAATTAAACCTATCAGTGTGACAAACATTTGGCTGCAATGCTACCCACATTTTGGGAACATAAGTGTGTTTTGGAATAAAAGGTTAAAGAGCTAAGACCTCTTGGTATAGAGACCGCAGGATCTTAATATTATGAAACTTATAAGTCTTGTAATCTCATAAAAAATAAGTCAGTATTAGGAAAAGCTTAAAGAAGATGACAGATAGACCTGATTTCTGAAGTGTGTACTTAAGTTATTTGTTGTAGAGATAGATCGCGGAAAATAAATTATTTAATGTAGATTAGTTGTGTTTGTGTGCCTATTTACGTATCTATGTATATAGACATATGCACCACAGCCATACAACTGTCACCTACACAATGAAAATTCTGCAGAGAGAAGAATGAAAGTGTTGCATTTAAAATAAAAACAATTGGTACAGAAGTTTATTATCTTTCTATAGTGACAAAAATTTATGCAGGTATTACTTGCCCTAATTATACCTTAGTTCTCACCTCCTTACAGCTATCTGTAACTGGGATTTTTAAGGCATGGGATTAACCAGACCTTCCCAGGCTGATTGTTTCTAACCCACAGGCCTTGAAATCGCATGTCATTGCTGTAAATTCCTTATTTAAATCAGCCACTGCTTCCCATTCCTTCCCTTCCCCAGCCTGCTTTCTCCGGGACCAGTAAGCAGCAGAATATGAACTCCCGTAGTGAATCCAGTTTGGTGACTTAGGCATTTCCCTTCTATTTGGGAGCTGTTCTAAAACCTCAGAGAATTTCAGTTGCTGGATATATGCTTTCAGTTTTGCCTGTATGTTTGCACAGCTTCAAGAATTTTGATCTGACTACCAGACTTCCCACTGTGGCAAACCCACACAAGCACAGACGTTTGAGTCTTGCTGAGAATTCAATTTCTTCATACAGAATTCATTCATGTGGGCAGGTTTCATTTTATACACATTTTGCTTCTGTTCTTGAACATCTCCTATTTTGATCCTCAAGGAAACAAATTCATCTCGCCTCTACGTAGAAAAGCTACTGAAGATCAACATGTCTGTGTTGTCTCCCTCCCTATTATTATAGTGCTAATTTTTCTTTTGCTATATACCCATTAATCTCTAATATCTGAGGCACACTATGCATCACAAAATGGCATTAATTTTAAGAGTTGCAAGTTTTTTTAATTCAAAGTTAGTTTTGATGCACACAAATTATGCAAAATTTTGATCCAGAGGTACAGAAAGAGTTCCACCAAGGGAAAAAACAGTGTTTAAAATTTTTTGTGTACATTTTGATGGCTAGTTTTGGATTCTTGGTTGATTTAATTTTCCAAATGTGGCATAAATCAAGAATTCCCCTTCCTCCAAACTGATGTACTGAACCACGAGATGAAAGAGGAGTGTGTAGTTTCCTTTCAGTTGCCTCCTGTTGTTATCAGGTTACTCAGGAACAGATTAGCTTCCCAGACCAATGATGAGCATGAATTATCTCATTTTAAAAAAATACAATAGCTAGAAGAAAGTAACAAATCTGTGATATAACTACCCAAAAACATGTTATCATAGGTTCACAGTTCACTGAGTTTGTACCTGGAGAGTGTTAATTCTGTATGGAATCCTTCCTGATTAAGTGTTAAATATAGACTCCTACCTGCGTTTTCAACCACAGTTAGCAAGCTGACTCATTTCCGAAGAGCTATTAAAAAATAGTCATAATGTTATGCTTATTAGTCTTCAACCTAGCCGCTGTAAGTATACTGAGAAGAATGCAAGTTGTCATTTGAGTCTTATGGGGTATGGTAGATAGTATTGTAATGGGAAGTAGTATGAAAAGAAAACAATACAATTGTTTCTTTAATAGATTCCTATTCTTTACAACATACAGGAAGTTTCTAAGCTTGCATTATTAATGTGCCATTATCTTTTATGCATAACAATACTAGAAAAGATTTGCAGTAGTTTTCAAGGTAAAACAAGAAAAATGAAACTGGGGCACTGGCTGGTTTAGTGCATTTTTGAAAGTTAAGCCTTTTAAGAAGGTGGTGGGGAGAAAAAAAGCTTGTTCACTACAGATCCTTAAATAAGTCAAGCAGAAAATTCTAATCTGAAGAAAAATAGCTTTTAAAGAAAGCACAGACTTGCAGCATTTTTCTTTAATTACTGAAAGATTTTGCATCTCACAGCAGTTCAACCACTGAATGGTAAGTGTATGCTTGGTAAAGAATGAAATCATTTACATAAATAAAATTTTCTTCTACTTATTCCAAGATTTGAGAGCCTAAAGTTCCAGAAAAAAAAGTCAGAAAAATAATTGCTGTTTTTAACACCCCCTGTCCCTCTTTATTTTCATCTTTTGTTACTTGAGCTTACACTGGTGAGCTGATTTCAGCAATAAAAATCCCTATTTTCACTGAAGGCAGAATTCCAATGCTATTCATGAGCAGAAGAGAGAAGACACAGGAGACAGCTTTTCTAAGAACAGCGGACCAGTGAATCCCCCAAAGCATTAGGATAGGTTAAGAGGTCTAAAACATCAGTGCTCAGACTTAAAGCACTGAAGAAGAGTCCAGTTTAAAAAGCTGTTTACCACAGAATTGCTTCCTTCCCCTTCAGTGGGATCTACTGATTGCTCAGCATTTCCAAAAATGGCTCTTCATTTCCAATAGCCTTGGCATATATGTACACCCATGGTCTTCACTCCAGACCTTCTCCTCCATTAAGTGGTCAGATGAGACCAAAGTGTTATCAGCTTTCTCTCCATGACAATGGCAAAGTCCAGAGAACAATTTAAAGTAATGAATTCACAACATCTCAATGTGGGGAGGTGAGAGATTATACTTTCTATAGACTACCTTTTGAAGAAGATTTTTCTGTATAATGCATTTGTTTCAGAGAATGACAGATACTACGGTATCTTGCCTAGCTACGATCTAGTTTTACACCATCTGCAGTAGTCCTAAGGCACTCAATCCCTGCAAATTGTGTAACTTCACTATAAACACTTCTACATCACCTTTAAGTCTTTGTGTCAAAAAAGTAACCAGTATAACTCAAGATTATTTCCTTGCCTTGTCCCTCCTACAGTGAGCAGCCCACTTCCTTACCCTTTATCTCCTTCCACTGTTTGTGTAACAGTCGTGTCTTTCCTTAGTTATCGCTCCACTAAACCATAATAATCTGCCTTGATAAGTCTTTCCAGTCTTCCTGATGATTCCCATGGCTTTTCTCCAAATTCCATTCAGGTTATTCAGTTTTCAGTGTAAAAATTGTTTTTCTGGACATTCATTTGCAATAGTTTAGGGAAAGTTCTCAATTGTTTCTTGAGTTACCAATAATAGCCTTTCATGTTTCATATTTTGGGGAAAAAGTTTATTAAAAATATTTTAAGCTGAAGATGCGAGACACACTGAAAAAGCACTGCATTAGGAGGAGGTTGTACCAGTTTGCTGTTGATGCAATATTAGCCTCTAGCCCGCTGCAAGGCTAGTCAAAGCCAGATAAAGACAATGGAAATAAATCTGCTAAACCTATTAAAATTTTTTGGCTGACTTCATTGAGTTGAACTCTAGGCTAGTTGAGTTTGAAAAATATTATGACAAAATTAAAGCTCCATTGTAATTATTAATAAGCTACATGCCTAGTTATTGTGAAGTTTAGTGTTTAAGCATTGACTTGACTACATAGGAATTTCTGAAATGAGTTCTAGGAACAGATGAAGACAAGCCATTTCACAAAAAAAACAGGAAAAATGTCTTGAAACATGGGAAAGGGAAGGTATTGTGGAACTTTGAAGTAGAACTTTCCCCAGCCCCAAAAAATTCAGAAATGCTGTGCACATCTACTGCACAGCATTTGCTTGCAGATGTGGAGGTAGACTTCGCAACCTTGCACCACACAGCCATCAGGGTAGGGTCACCTCAGTCTCTTTGGATAGCTGGAGGCAACAGACTCATGGACAGCCGGCTGCTAAATCCAGCAAAGGTCATCTGCTGGAGGTCTTAGGTTAAAGAAAACCCTTTCAGTAGACTATGAGATCAGTCAGAAATAGAAAAGGAATCGTCTGGATGGGCTCAAATATTTACTGGAAAAATGGACCTACACACAGTGTCTGCTGTTGACAAGTTCCCAGCTGCAGCTGGAGTTACAAGAAAGACTACTGTGTGTATGCAGAGTATATCTAGCAGCACGTTGTAGAGATGCTTCAGTTGCAGTGCAAAGCATTAATTGCTGTGAGACTATGTTAATCTACTGCTTTCATTGTGAATCCAGCAGCATAGCACCTGCAACTACAACACTGCAACCAAAATTAAATACCTGTTAAAATATTCTACTTAACTGATGATTGTCATTTAATCAAGGCAAATAACAAAGGTGGTGTGTCTTCTTTTAAAGATATTCCATGCTTTTATAAATAAATTTTTCCTTGTTTTGCTTAAGTGTTGAAAACTCTTCATCAAACAAACTGGGAAAGGGTGTTGGTATCTATGTAGGTACTAAGAGTGGATAGAGGAAACAGCCTTGGTATATATATTTATTTGTGGTAGTAAATTGTGCCATTTCTTACTAGGTTATTTTGCTTATGTCCATGCAGCAACCTATGCCAGAAAATTGAAAGGAAGCAGAAATCATGGTTCTTCATTACAGAACAGGCAGATGAACAAGCAGCTAGATTAAATTCATCATAGTGTTAATAATCCATATGCAACTGTGAAACAAATGTCCAGTTCCTGGGTCCAGCCTGCCATGAGTAATTTCAGACAGATCATCTCCAATTTGTTTGCATCTGTTGTGCTGAACTTGATTACACTCCACCCCTTTACATTCCCTAGGTACCAGAGGAAAAGCATATTTTTTTTTATCCATATTGACAACCATTGCACAAATTCATGAGAAGATTTTGACTTTTGACAGCCAGAAAAAACCCCACAGTTTTCACTAGCTGTATAGGAGAGCAAAATTATCAGTTTAAAATGTACTATTTAGAAGGAAGGGACAGTACAATCCATATCGCATATTTCTAGACTGAACAGTCTGGTCAGTACCATGCAGAAGAAAGCAGGTTTACTCCATGCCAGTTCAAGGCTGGATTCCCTGTTAAGAAGAGCTTTAAGCATCAATTAGCCCACAGAGCTTTGCACAGGAATTGATTTCATCCCAAGTGAACACATTAAAAAAGTAGGACACAAATGTCTCCCTAAGATGTCTATGACATTTGCTTCAGAAAACAAGAGGCAAGGGCCAGAGCATCTAACTGGAGAGGCAAAGCAGCACAAAGAATGTGTGGTTACAACAAAAATGTACTATCTTAAGCAAATCCCGGGAAGAGGGCCTTTCTGATCCTGGAAAGCATTAATTCCCAGTCACTATTTTTAAACAGATAAAAACATATGTATTTGAGAGAGTGCCAGCTGCTGGTTCAGCATTTGCTACATACCACTGTTGGCAGCAGCAACAGCAGCAAGTAACACAGCAATGGTAAGGCAGGGTAAAATCAGGCACTATTTCCCAATTCACCATCTAAGAACTTAATTGAATTACACAGGATGGAGAGGGGTCTGCACACATTTTCACCACTTACAACCCCCCAGACATTACTGAACAACATCTTGTTTCCCTTTGAGCACAGTACTTGAAGCCATCAAACAGGTTGGGCTCAGGACACAATAAATAATCCAGCACCTTTTGATAAAGGTCTCTCTATTGCACTGCTCATATCATAGAATGGTTAGCATTGAAAAGAACCTTAGAGATCATCAAGTTCTAAGCCCCCTGCCATGGGCAGGGACACATCCCACTAGAGCAGGGTGCTCAAAGCCCCATCCAGCCTGGCCTTGAACACCTCCAGGGATGGGTCATCTGCAACTTCTCTGGGCAACCTGTTCCAGTGTCTCACCACCCTCACAGGAAAGAATTTCTTCCTGATATCTAACTGAAATCTCCCCTCTTTCAGTTTAAAACTGTGACCCTGCATCCTATCACTGCACTCCCTGATAAAGATTCCCTCCCCATCTCTCCTGTAGGTCCCCTTTAGGTACTGGAAAAGGGGCTATAAGGTCTCCCCAGAGCTTTCTCTTCTCCAGGCTGAACAACCCCAACTCTCTCGGCTTGTCCTCATAGCATAGGTGCTCCACCCCTCTGATCATCTTCATGGCCTCCTCTGGACCTGCTCCAATAGGTTCATGTCCTTATATTAGGAGCTCCAGAACTGGATGTAGTACTCCAGGTGGTGTCTCACCAGAGTGGAGTAGCAGGGCAATCACTGATTGCAGTGGGGCTGTGCAAGCCCAGCCTTCTTTTTTCCCCCCCTCCAAAAAATACCAGCACATTCAACAGAGGGACCCCCAATCAGCAGAACCATGCTACTAGGAGCACATATATATATGCACAGAATGTGTTTTCTATTTTCCCCCAAGACTGCAGCTGCCCAACAGTAGCCCTTCCAATGCTCTGCTCACATACACAGTTTTCTGTGAATATCAAAAGTGCCCTTATCCCAGTGTTTTGACCAGGATGATCCTGCAGATGAGATGACTCCTAAAAAGGCTCCCCCAAGACATTTGTCAGGCCATCCTGCAACTGTTTTCTTCAGGTTTTTCTTCTGTTGCCATAGGACAGTAAGCTTATAATGAAACCTCATATTTTTTTGCTTGTTCACTTGATCAACTGCTCTAAAGAATTGTTTTTTTCAGGACAGAGTGCAGGTTAACCACTGACAGCATCCCTTCCTACCTTGTTGGCTTAGAGGGGCTGATAATTTGTACATTTAATGCCTGTAAGCCATTTCCAGGTATTTTTACCCCCCTAATTCTTCAATGCTTGCTACACATTTATCAAGGGAGGCCAGTAAATAATACCTCAGGCAGAGTTTTTACTGTAATTCCTTAATTTGCTAACAGTCCATAGTTATCTGGACATACAAAAAGAATTCTTTTCTATCCACCAATTAGCAAACCAGGAGTTCAAAAGCCTCTGTGACTGCATTAACACTGAGAATTCCTTAATCCATAAAAATTAATGGAGATTATGTTAAAGACACTTAAATATTTAAATCCTTTACCACATTAGTCACTCTCTTTTATGTGCAGGTAACTCCAGCTGAAGTCCTCAGGAGCCCTGTGTGTGTGTGGCAGAACAAACTAATCTCTTCAAATGAGAAACGTGAGCTTTTTACCAGCTCTCCCCTGATGGCAGAAGGTGGCTGCTTTCTTTGCAGCTTTTGAGGTCTGAAGCTCTTGCCATATGACTTTAACATAAAGGCTTAATTGGCTCCAAAAGTCCTAAATGGAACCATTTATTAGTGTTGTGGGTGGTTGTCCTGGTTACAGATAACTACAGTGTGCAATTAAATACAACTGACTTCACAGCACCGCCTGGCTGCCAGACAGAAGTTCTGAATTTTCAGTTTTGTTTGGATCCAAAATTTGGCTTCACCACCATCTTATACCAGTCCCAGGACAATACCAGCCCAAAGTACTCATGCTGCACAGATACTTTATACAGATCTTTTTATGGCTACATAGTTTTCACACACACCTACTAATTGGAGTTACATTAAAAGATTTTGTACTAAATTTTTCCTCTTGGCAGCATAACTTTAAATAGACATATCCTCAGAAACAGAGGAGATTTTTAGAACAAGGAGTAATTATCTTGAAGATTAAAAAGTTGCATTTCAAAGATTTGCTAGAGGGTATTTACTGAACTATACTGGCCAAATAAAAAAGTTACAGAAGTGGGATTATTTCACTCCCCCTTCTTTTCTTTTCTTCCTTGCCCCTAAGTGCATCTCACAAAATATTTGGTTTCTCTTGAAGCCACAGCAGCTCTTTGTGCAAGCAATGAAGGGGCAGATTTCCTATCAGTGGAAGGATGAAAATCCACATTTACTCAGACTGGTTTACACCCAAACTCACAGCTTTACTTGGGACTCAGTTTTTCTTTGGGCAGCTGAGACACTACCAGCAGGAACCATAGTCTCCAAAAGCTTCCATTACTTCAGAGACAACATTCAAATTTCCACAAGGCATTTTGTAGGGGTGCTCCCCTCCCTCCGGGCCTGTGGAAGCAGAGATACAGCCTTTTCCTTCTCATGCCTTCTGAGGGGCTGAGCCCACCAGCTGCACATCCACAGCTATGTCCAGGAGCCAGGCCATATATATACATAATGTGCAAATTATGCCTGAAAGGAGGTTGTATTAAGGTGGGAGTCAGTCTCTTTTCCCAAGTAACAGGTGATAGGACAAGAGAAAATGGCCTCAAATTGCACCAGGAGAGGTTTAGATTGAACATCAGAAAAAATTTCTTCAGTGAAAGGGGTGTCAAGTGTTGGAACAGGCTGCCCAGGGAAGTGGTTGAGTCACCATCCCTGGAGATATTTAAAAGCTGCGTAGGTGTGGGGCTGAGGGACATGACTTAGTGGTAACTTGGCATTGCTAGATTAATGGTTGGACTTGATCTTAAAGGTCTCTTCCAACCTAAATGATTATATTATTTATTTTTAGCTATATATATATAAATATAATATATTATGTTCGTCTACTACATGCACACATACATTTTTTCCCTCTTGCAGAAGATAAAGTGCATGTCAGCAAAATAAGAAGCTGTTTCACCCCCAAGCCTCCCGAGAAGCCCACCCGGGCTTGCCCTGGCCCCACGGTTGCCACTAGAGGTCAGTCGGAGCACGGCAAATCCCCCCGCGCAGCCCAAGCCCGCTGCCCACCCCAGCACAGGCAGGGAGAGCAGGATGGAGGGAGGGGGATCCTGACCTCTCAGGCTGTCCTGATCCCAAATTAACATCAGGCCAGGCAGCTGGGAAAGCGAGCTTTCCAGACAGTTTAAGTTGCTACTTTCAAAGGAAAAGTGTTGAAGAACCAGCAAAAAAAGAAAAAGTGCAGTAAGGTGAAGACTACAAGCTACCCCTTTGGTCTGTCTGAGGGAATTCTGCTGCAGCTTTACAGCAGAAATTCAGGTAGCTGAAATTGCTACTTAGGCAGCATTTAATCACACACAGCACCTTTTCTGGAAGATTGAACTCACACTTTCATAAAAGCCTGGGCTGAAGACCTAGAGGCTTGAGACCTACTCTAAATAAATATTGACAAGATTTATTTCAGGACAGTTAGCAAATGCAAAAAATCATCCCTGCTTAGGAAACTTGAATTGCATTCCCATACAGTAGTTTTACTACCTTGTAAGAATCCAGAGTAGCCAATCGTTTTGTTAGTAGAATCAATGGTATGTTAGTGCTATATTTAAAACAATGTAAGAAAACAGATATTAGCCTCTGACATATCATTAAAATGGACATTACCCAGTAAATGTACAGCGCAGGCTCATAGGAAAGTTCATGGGAACATTTTCAGAGCATTTTCATCAAGCTAATTTTTTTTCTGTTTATTTAATGCTTACAAATTGATGTTTCTTTTTTGAAACAGTGTTGTGCAGATTCTACTATAATTAATTTTGGAGGTAGTTTGTCCTCTTATACAGTTTAATAAATTCCTTTCCCAACCTTTTGGCAAGTATTATCCTAGAAACTACTAGCTTATTGTAGCATTATTTCATACTGGATTTTGCTAGAAGCCTTGCAGACAGATTCACATAGCATGCCGAGAACAACATTTAATTCTTGTGAAATGAGAAATGATAGTGATATGTATCTGAGGTGTGAGAAACTGAAGAGTCCTGACCTTTTTCACAAAGAAAGAGGAGAAAAAAGGAACAAAAATCAGTATCTCATCTAATATCTTTTGGTAAACCTAACCTTCAGTCCCTGGAAGCCTCAAACTGCCATTTGGTTTTCCCCTCAGAAAAAATCACCAAGTCTCCTACTATAAATATCAGACAGCTTTCTGGCTGCTTTTTCAGAATTTGCTTAATGACCAGAAAACAGCAGAAATTTAGACAAGGACTTTTCGTAGTGACACTGGAATGATTTGAACATCTGACTAGGGGTCACCTGCAGTTCTCAATTTTATGGCAAAAAACCAAGGTTAAATTGTGAACACTTCAGGAGAAACAAATCAAATGTGTGTGGAAGACCAACAATAAAGGCAGTCTCTTAGCTCTGGTGATCACAAAGTATGTGAATGGTAACACATGGAGCAGAGCCTGGTTTCTGGAAAGCAAGTAGCTTATTAGTGGTGCCTGCCTTGCAATTACTAGTAAAGCAGTAAGCTACTTAGCTGAGTAAACCAAAAGTGAGAGGAGAGAACAGCAGGGCATGATTCTCCATCTGATCAAGTGCTTTGCAGTCTGTCAGATGTGCAAAACCAGGAGAGCTGGGATTGAGAATTGACAGAAGCTGGGGCTGCATTGATCACAAATTCAAAATTGAGCAGCCAAAGAATGGCCTTAAATAAGGATGGCTCCAGTGGCATGGGAGCTCAGGCAAAATCTAATCAATCTAATGAGCTATGTGGCAGACAGCTTGCCTGCATGGCAAACACCTTTCTGTGCACACAAACACAAGTTAGCCAGTCACTCAAACCAAGAGAAGACACTTGATTCTCTAGTCCCATGCTTGTAGAACTGGACCAAAACAAAGGATCTGGTAGGACAAGCCGCTTCCTCTGCCTTTTGTCAAGCAAAAGTCTCTATTGTAGCTCATTAAGATCTGTAATAGCTCTACAAGCCTGTATACACTAGGCATTTCATGAATAACAAGTTTTTGGCAGCTGACCAATCATCTGAATATTTCAAGGCTTGGCAATATTTCAGCACAGTCTCCATAGCAAAAAAGGTCATTTTCTCTCTATTCCCTGAAGTCGTAGCTTACAGTTCAGTCAAATTCCTTCAACTGACCTTTCCGCGTATTTAAAATATTTATCTTTTAAATAACTTGTCATTCTGTTCCAGTTTCTTGCAGCAGTTATAGGAGAAAACCACAAACCTAAGATAAGGTTCTGGTTAGAGCTCATACCATTACTGAGCTCTCCCCAGCAGACACTGATTAGAAATGACCAATTAACAGCCCTCCAGTCTGTGGAATAGGCCTAATTAGCCAGACTGAGGTGTGCCTAGGAAACTAATGACATTTTCCTTATTTGCACAGGAGAGGATACCCAGTCAGCACAGCTTGGCATCAGTAGCCAAAAGACTCAAGGGGCTGTCAAAAACAAGATAACCACTTGAAGGGCAGAGTGGAAACACAATATTTAGTGAAAAGGACCTTCAAGATGAGAAACTGCAGCATCTCACTTGGCAGGAGCAATCTAGCATAGCTTCACTCAGCATAAAGAGAAACGGTCAATTGAAATAAAACTGGAGCAACTGTTAGATTGCCACATAACAGCTTAGTCTGGTGGCTGTGGACTGAAGGCAACCTCTCACTTGCTAAAGGATCTTACTTATTTCTCAGTGAGGCAAGACAAACAGTACAGAGCACGTAACCTCACACCTTCATAAGCACCATCTCCTCCTTCTGGAGGCAGAAAGCCTTCCAGAGGCTAGTGGTCACAGCAGGATCTCAATGCCTATCTAGGTACCTCTTTCACTCCTGCCTCTGATATCAGTGGAAGTGGCTGCATTGCAGGACTTTCTTAGGCTCCAGCTCCATCAGCACTCTCAAACACTCCGGAAGAGAAAGCTCACAGCCCACAGAGCTTGGAAAAGATCAATCTGTGCTTTGTTTCAATGATGCCGAAATGACTGGGAATACAATTCAAACAATTACCAGATGAGAGGCCTGGGGCTCCAGAAGGACAATAGGGTCAAGAAGAGGAAGTTTTCAGGGCAAACATACTTTGGCTGGGTGTGAGAACCCCTATTATGTGCGATTTTTTGTTTTGTTTTGTTTAGATGCAAGTCCAGTTTGGCTAAACAGGATCAAGCTGCTTTCCACTTGAATAAACAAGCAGTTTTGAAATAAGAAACAGTCCTTCGTAGTTTCCATGAAAATGTAAGACTGACCAAAATCATTTTGCCATTGTTAAAAATACTAAAATAAGATTTTTGACTGTTTTTGCTGACTTATGAAATGTTTTTTTACACAGTAATAAGAGAAACTGTCACTTAAGACTGGAAATTCCCACAGTCACTAAACTGGAAAAGAGAGCAAAATCTTTTCAATGTCATGCCTTGTGCAAAAATATTTAACAATTAACCATCTCGAGTTTCTTGTGCATTTTTCTAGATATTGCAGTTGTTTTACAAAGACCACTGTGAACACAGCTGTGCCAAACCAACAAACAGTTGAGGCCATTGTCGGTATTTTGGCAAAACTATCTTACAGAAAAGCATGAAAGCCAGCTGGGTTGGAAATTGCAGATCCAAACTTTAAAGCTTTAAGGAATGGAGCATACAAAAATAAAAAAGGCTTTATTCTGCCATATTTACCCACACCAGTAACAGCCCTTTGAGACCCACTCTCAGCAGGGGATAGATTCGGGCTTCAGGGCAGATATACTCCAGGAGGAAGGGAAAAAACTAGCCAACATATATTGAGGCAACAGCCCAACAGCACTGGGATGCAGCCTGGGAATACATCAAACCTCCCAAGTTTTAGACATAGACATTAACCCCAATAAGTCCATTAATGAAGTACAGGGGTGCTCAACATATACACTGGTCACAAAAGTCTGGCATGGAATATATTGTGCCACCTCATGCTGCATTATACTCTGCAAATGGTCCATTGGTTTCAGTGGCTGTTTCCTGCAGCTTTATCTAGAGGCAAAATATCCTCCATAGGAAAACAGATCAAAACCAGAGCTACCAGCCACAAAAGCCATAATGCTGTATCTAAAGTACACTGTCTGCATTAGACTCAAAGAATGGTTTAGTTTGGAAGGGACCTTAAAGATCGTCTAGTTCCAACCCCCTTGCCCTAGACAGGGACACCCTCCACTAGACCAGGTTGCTCAAAGCCCCATCCAGCCTGGTCTTGAACACCTTCAGTGATGGGGCATCCACAACTTTTCTCAGCATGAGTGCCATATGTAATCAGATTTGCAGTTCGCAGCAGTTTAAAGCAACTTGAGTGGCAAGATTCAGAGCACACTGTGTCCTGTGTGTAAATAACCTCAGTGAGTGGTGTTTAATGAGGAGTCCCACAGACTAGGTCACCAGCAGGTCTACCTGGTGATGGGGCAGAAACCAAAGAGCACAATGAGATCTCTGGCCTACTTAATGCCTTAACTGGAGATGATGCCATGGTAGCAAAGGTCTGCTTGCAAATTGTAGTCAGTGGGTTAGTATTTCTGTCACCAGCTTCACTGGAGAAAGTACAGATTCTTCCCTCCCACTGGATAGCAGTTACTTTCAATGAAATAAAGAGTTTAAAACATGGTTAATTTTGATAGGTAGTATGTTCCTTCTAGAAGCATGCTACCAGATGTACCCATGCTGACTAAAGATGCTGTTCGCTCCTGCTGAACGATTCATTGTGATATTTCTGACCAATTCCACACCTCAGCTGTTAGCATGAATCATGCAAGCACAGTTCATCTGCTTCAGTGCCCAGTTCACCAGGGTGACGTGGACTGCCACAGAAAGTCTGCAGTGATTTTGGGACAGCTATGTGAGAGACATCACATGTAGAGCCAGTGATTACAGGCATTGCTGACCATACTTGTGGTTGGCAGAGATTTTACTGTCCTCCTCATTACAGAAAATACAACTCACCAGCTAGACCTAATAAAAGCCAGTCCTCATAAGCAAAGCAATTACGATGCCAACATTCAAACTGCTAGGGAACCTACTTTTTTTTTTTAAATGGTGGAGGCCAAGAAAACATGATACAATTTGTGTTTAGGGAAGCTGATATTCTGCTGTGATGTTTGATCTGACAAGAAACCATGGTTCCTTCCTGGAAGCTGGCAAAACACTAAACATGGGGAATGCCATGCACAGACAGTCTCAATTAAACTATCTTTTTCAAGCTGTAAAACAGCACTAGGCACACAAACCAGCAGAAAACACATTTGTTTCCTCTCCATCTGCATAAGCATATATAGTGATTCAGGCCTACCCAATTTACAAGACAAGATGAAGAACAAACATGCATTTAATCTTTGTTCAGGCCCACCTAACTCTGTATTGGCTACTGGCAGATTTCAGTTTCTAAAGCAGTCAGTAGTGCCAACTTGAGCATCCTGCCTTTAGATGAACTTAAAGCTGAAACTAACAAGTTCATTAATCATGGTCTGGACTAGTCTAAATAGAGCACAAAGCACAATTGCAACAGGGTGCTAGGCAATAAGCAAATACCAAAAAGTCACATACCTACTGCTTGAGTTCCTGGTCATGAAATTGGGTTATGCAATGCATTTTTAGAGCTGAAGTAATATTTCCTTATCCCCTTTAAAAATTGACATTATCTTACAGGCCAGATATAAATTAAGTAGTAGGGTACTTAAAATTATAGCAGTTCATGACACATTATTCTACAACATTTATATGATCTGATGAAGATGATTACATCAATAACCTTGACAATGGATTATATGCATGGAAAGCATCAGACTGCTGCAAGACAGAAAAATGTGAGCTATTTGACTGTCACAGCAAAAACCTTCTTACTTGATATTTCATGTTTTCTGCCATTCCACATATGGAGACTTCCATAAATGTTTCCATACTTATGGTCTAAAAATCCCACTGATTGACCTTGACATTCAGGGACACAAGATTATGGCCTAGCAAAAGTGAGAAGTGCTCTATGAATCATGCCCGTTCATTCCCCACAGCTACACATAGGTACAGTTGTCAAACCAGGTTTAGCACACACAGGAAAAAGAGAAAGAGTAGAATTGCAAGAAGAGGAGGAATGGTGGGTGCTCTGGATAGGGCGGTGCATAACACTGCCTAGATGCAGGGTCTTCATCTCGTACCGATTCTGAAATCATCTTAGTTTGTGTATGGGTTCTCTAATTCACCAGCCTCCAGCTGTAGAGAACGCAAGTTCTGCTGGCTAAGCAAGGAGCACAAGAAAATTGAGTTGGGAGACTAGACACGTTAGTCATCTCCCTTTGTGGCAACTACTTCTTCCACTGTGCTATTTCATTCTGACACGTAGTCACCAGAAAGCAAATTGAAACCCATATGATAATTGTACAATCCCATGCAAGCTATTATCTACTAAGAACAAATTTAGAACTACAGTCTACATGATTAGTACCACTCAACTATAAGAAGAAAATAATCATATTCAAATTTGGCCTTTGATCAGCAGTGTTTTCCCTTTACATGAGAAAAGTTCAGTCTGGGTTTGGCTGGTGCTTTTGAGATAAACAGAAAATTACCCTGCAATTTTTCTGGCAAGTCTGTGAGGAACCAAGCCAATAGTCAGCTAAAATGAAATTTAGAATTAAGATACAGTTGCTTCACCATTTACCCTCCCTCTGGATTTTACACTGTAGAACTGGGATTCCAAATCTCATATTTCACAATAAGGAACGCTCTTGTGTTTCCAGGAATCTCATCCTCAAAAATAAGACTACATCAGCTGCATCTATGTTAATGTGAGCCTGAGGGCTTTCCCACTGTGGGTATCCCCTCTGCTCTACATCCACAGCACAGGTCCCTTGGACATCTCTTGCCTGGCCTAGACAGAGGTACAGTGGACACTACCTGGGACAAACCCAGGATCTCATTTATTCCATGAGCCTTCTGACAGCTCTGGTGCCCCTTTACAACACTTGTCTCTGCTGTGGTGCATGTGTAGCATGCAAAACTATGTGGCCTTCTGGGAAAAGCAACGCCCATTTAGCCACAAATGACCTTGGCAAAAAAAAAAAAATAATCCTGGGCCAGGACTTTCACAGATCTCCTGTCTGCCTATACGTGATAGCACAGGATGGGTAAGTAGCAGCCACCCCCCATGCTGAGATTACCTAAAACACTTCACAGGACAGGACACATTCCCTCCTTACACACTGGGCCATGAGATACATGCGGAGACCACAGAAGACATCATATCAACCTGAGTTCAGAGGGAATTGCCTAACTGTTTTCTCCTGCAGAAGGAACTTGCCAGCCTGGGCCAACTCAGTAATATTCAGAAGGAAAACAGATGCTCCCAGAAGAAAACATGCTGTAGTGCCTTCCACGTAAGGTGGGCAAGAGGGAGCACAAAAGCTGCAGTCCTACCCCAAAACACTAAGTCAAGAGACAAAGCACACAACAGATTTTTGACAGATCCTCTGCTCTCCTCAAGCAGACAAGTGCTAGAGAAAGTGTAGACCTTTATACTCAGTCCTCAAAGACAAGCAGTAGCAGAATTGCTAACAAAAGTTACTGCAAAGCTGCCTTTGAACTGGTGCTCTTAGTCTTTCCTCTTTGTAGTATTAGAGAATGTGCATGTCGATCACAGAAGTCACACGGTCCTTCTTATCAACTGTTTTTATGACTAATGATCCTAACTAATTGCAGAATATTATACAGATTGTCGTCTTGTTTATGGCAGGATTAGCACTCTATCCCCTTAGGCAACAATCCAGTGCTCAAAGCTCCTCTCAAAGACTCTTTAGGATGCAGCTCTTTCCAGACTAGGAAATTCTAGGTGCTCGACAGTAGGATCTAAATTACAGTCTACTGAGACTCTGGAGTCTCATGAAATACTGACCTTGGCCAGAGATGAGATAAAATATTCCATTTTAAAAATTGGCACAAGCTACTCGGGCACAGTAGGATACAACTTCTGTGACTACTTACCTGAAAAACAGATTAACTGAAGGCACCTGGACAAATGCTGTTAAGAAACTGAGGGAAGGTTTTGCTTACACAAACTAAGATGATTTGGCACTGAATGAGGAATTAATTAGCACAAAAAGAGCAAAAGCACAAGTCACAGACGCAGAGACAGCATCTGAGCAATATCTGTATCTTAAGACAGCTGACATGAAACTGAAAGAAATGGTGATGTACAGCAGACAAACTCAAGCAGATGTCTTCAAAAACATCTAGACTACAGTCTACATGAAAACTAGTATGTCTTTTACTAGATCATAAAGAGAAAAAAAGATACATCTGTCTGGGAAAAAAAAAATCTATATTGCAATGACCAGATTCCTTCCTTTTGGCCAATTTACCTAATCTGGATGGAAAAAAATAAAATCTCTATTTTACAATTGAGCCTATAGCATGGACATGCTGGAGAAAGCCACTTGTTCATTTAGTGTAGAATTGATCAGAAAATAAACACAAAGCTTAGTGAAAGGCACTTGCCACAAAATGCAGAACATGAATGACTTTCACAGAAATATGCAACAATTCAAAAACTAATATATACAAAAGTCAAGGATATACATATATGGCTAAAAACTAAGTCCCAATGCAGTGCTATGAATTACTTATTACTGTTTTATATTATAATATAAATATATTATAAATATATAACATATAGATATATTATAAAATAATGGTTTTTAGAAACATGAGCCCCTTCCACATATAACACCTGAAACAAATCAAGTGACTTTGAACACACATCTAGTAACATCACACAAAGCAGCCAAGAGTGGAACAGATGATTTGGCTTCCCAATATTCCCAGCTGTTCAACAGCAGCAAGCAAACCACCACTAACATTGCATATTTTGGCAAAGATACCAAAATAGCAAACCTTTATTCTTTGATAAACAGCATCAGCATTCCCCTTGGATACATATAAAGTTGTTGTAACATGACATGTCAATGATACCTGCCTTCTATCAACCCTTAAGTTTTGCAGGAGCACCTTTTATTAAAGAAAAATCTTCCCTGTCCCACTGGGGAGGTGGTCTGAAGACAGCAGGGTGGAGAATAAGCACTCTGGATTCATGACCACTTCTCACCAAAGACAATCTGGCCTGGACAACCCCTCGCCTCAGTCATTCATTTCTCTTGTGTCTGGCAACAGAGGATTCATGACATTCAATTTAGATACTTGTAGCAGACAGCTTCAGTGTGTCCCATGTCCCTCAATTCCCTTTCAATATATACAATAAGACAGCCCAAAATCTCTTTTCTCATTCCGAGACTAACCACACACACTGAGCAATAGTATACTATTTTCTTGCAAACCCATTTCAAAGGTTTCCCTTCCCAGGCTAAGGGAGAAAAGAGGAATCAGGCAATTATTTTTTAAGGAGAAGCTGTATAAATCCCCTTGGCCCCAGGCACTTTCCTTACAGCAAGGACACACCAGGAAGTCAGCATAAACCCTGTCCTTGCATTCCTGGTACAAAATGACATTTTTTGGAGGGCCTGGTAGCAATTAGCATCAAACGCTTAGTGCAGAACCACCATGACAGAGACAAACACTGTTTTGTCCTTCTATCTTAGTAACTTCAATGTCTTCTACTAGCACACTACTTGAATTCATTATGGTGGTCAATGCATTTCTAGCATGAATAGTGACATTTCTATTCTCAGTACTTCTGGAAATGGGTAAATTACCTTTAGAAAGGGGAACAGAGACAATAAATGACTCTACCAGAGTGACTTAAAAAGTCTATTTGGAGAAGTTAATTGAGTCCAGAGTCCAAATCTAGCTTCTTAAGCCTCAGACAGTCTTTCCCCTTTGTATACTGAAGACACTCCATATGCAGAAGGATGGCATTTGTCCTTCCATCAGCCCATCCCTCCCTCCCTCTCCCCCACCCTTTCCTCTCTGCTATTTATTAGAGCATCAATCACAGCCGTATCTAGGCACAAACTGTCACCTGACTAATGGTCTGTGGCTTTCAGATACCATAGCAACTTAGCAACACACATCAGCATATACCTCTGTCACTGCAGTGAGGCATTGTGTTTAAAATATGGCACCCATGCTACCAATGCACACTGTTTTTTGCAAGGTCAAGACAATCTGTGCCAGACCTCCTGATCCCTGTGCCCGAGACTGTCTCAGAGTAAAGCCATCTCTTCACAAAGTATAAATAAATTAATTGCTGAAGCAAATGGTTTTCCTACAGAAGGGAAAGAAACCCAAACACTCCGATTTCATCAAGGGTGTTAATGGGAGCAAGAGTTACCCTCATCTTACCCCTATGAAGGCAAGAAGGGGTAGCTAGCACACATAGCAGGTACAAGGTGCCTGCATCAACAACATCTACATCTAAATGAGCTGTGCATCCTCCTCCCACCAAGCAAGGGGGTACCCAGGCCACCAGGGTGGCTCAGGACAACTCAATGCTCTCCAAATCTGACTCAATCAATAATGTAAAACAAAGCTCTTCTATGTGCTCATCTAAACACCCGATGCCTTTCAAAGGCTGCACCCCCAAGTCCCCCCACCCTTCTCCACCTTCCTATCCAGGCAGTTATTTGGTATTCAGCCCCTTTGTCTCCCAGCTCAAGTCAACTCACAGAATTGATAGTGGAGCAAATTCCAACTTAAAATCCATACATTAACATACAAAAAGCAGAACACATTTGGAGAGATGCGTTTCTGGGGGGAAGGAAACATCAGTTTGAGGAAGACTTAAGAATGGAAGAAAGTGAATGGCTTTAAATTAAGGCTTTTATGTCATGATTTTTCCTCCTTTTATAGTAGGACTCTAACCTCTCCCCCCGCCTCAAAAAAAAAAGCCACAATAAAACCAAAACATAGACATGCCTTACAGAAGACCTAAAAACCCCTCTGAGTTTCATTATTTCAGACCTCAGCTGGATGCAGATACATGTGTGCTGAAATACCAAAGCATGGTAATCACAGAATAATCAGTATTCTCATCTGCATTAAAAGCTGATCTTGCATTCATGAGATCAAACCCAATGCTTAGCCTGTGAGTTTATTCAGTGCTACAATATGTTCAATTTCTCTTGATCCATCAGCACATTTCTGCTGTGTATGGATGGCTATACAATGCTCTGAACAGAGGGGCTGGATTTCTTCTTGATCCTCATGGGGAATCACATGAAACAAAGTTTGCTTTTACTACTGAGCTTTTCTTTCCACCTGTCTTGGCAGAAGGTCTCCATATGATGCACAAGTACCTGCAGCTTAGCAGGTGCTCTTTGATTCTAAGTTGTTTGTCTCTGACTTACATTTGCAAGCCATAAACTGGACACTATAGTGTAGTACCTTCCCTTTGAAATATATCCCTTCTAGTTATGAGTACCCTCACAAGAGCAGTTTATCACTACAATCAATCACTCCCCATTCTCTGTTTCTCCATCAGATATTTTTATCTGAAGTCATACAATAGTTTTGTGTCTTTTGAGCTTCAGTATGCTTTTGTCAGGTCTAGGATGCATGGGGGATGGCCATCTCTTTTCACACAAGAAAACTTAAAACTTTTATGAATTACAGAGAGGAAGAAATATTCTGAAGTTTCAGAATATCCTGTCACCCTTTTGCAGGCCTTGAATGGCAGAGCCAAGGCCTTTCACTGAGCCATGGCTTTCCTTTGAGAAGCTCGCACAGCTGTACCGTATCAGTCAGCTTTGTTATCACCTCTGCACCAGCACACATTCAGGTTTTCTACCCACAACACCACTTCCCAAGGAAAGAACTACAGCTTCCTAAAAGGAACTTACTAGTAGGAAAACCATATATTTTTTCCTCACTTCAAGTGCTAACCATAAACCTGCCAATCCTAAAATACCCAGATGTAGCACCATTAGTGGCGAAATGGAACTTACCACAACACTGAATGTAGCATTTGTCCTGTTCAGTGCTATAGTGAGGGGAGAGGGAAGAGGAACAGGCACAGCTTGGAGTAAGCTGGTAAGGAAGCATCACAATTGCTTGGATTTGGAGGTTAGCCTGCTCAGTAGTGCTATTTACTTTAGAATTTTAAGTCAGGATGTCATCTGTGCTGTCTGAAAAGTAGACTCTATAAAACTAGCTTGTTTTTTTAATCTCCTCTCTCAAGGCTTCAGCCCTCTTTGAAACAGTATGGCTAGCAGACTGCCTTTACAGTATTGTCTGCAGGCAGATAACATCTAGAAGCTGCCCTTCCATCTGGGCATGCAGGGTTTCCCTTCCTCTGCCCCAAAACTTCCAGCTGTCCCCAAGCAAGCGCAGACACTTCACAGGCAGTTGGCTGCAGCACAACCTGAGCTGGCTCCTGGGGAGCCCTGCACTGTAAGAGCCTTTGCAAATAAAAGCTGTCCCCCCTCCACATCACCATGGCACAGAAACATGCTTGATGGGGGTATCAGCATTTCCACCAGATAACCTTGTATACATAGTTTTACAAGTGACATGCTTCAGAGTTGACTGATAAAATTCCTTTCCATAACTGCAATTCATTTTTATTTATCAAACCCAAGCACATCAGTTAGGATACTGCCTGAACTGAGATGTGTATACCAAAAGCAGATGGAAGTAGGCTTCAAATGAAAACAAACCCACAGCTTTAACTACAGCAGAGCTACAGAGCAAGCAATCCTTCAATAGTTCCCCCCATCTATAAAAATAATCTAGATTTACACAGAGAAATGTTGAGCTATTGTCAAAGTGCCTTGGAAATATCTTGAAGGGGATCGAGGTTTTTTTTTTTTTTAATTTTATATTTTAGGAAATTGTTTTCAACTCTCAAAGGAGACTCCAGTTATTGCTCATAAGTCACTTTACACAGTTCAATTCATCTCAATCCTTTTCAAGCCACTACAATTCTCAGATAAAGAAAACTTTAAAGAAACAGGCATTTACCAAATACTCCGGAAGAAACAATATACTTATGAAGCAAGCATAAATCCAAGCTGGCAGAGCAAAGCCTGAAGACATTCACTGCAACCTTCAAGGTTCCCCCCCCCCAAATTTACTGCTATCACTTTTACTGTTATTTTTACTTTACTCAAGCTTTCTTACAGATTACACTATGCTTCTCATCAATATTCAAATGTCCTCCCAGAGCAAGCTTGAAGACCACCAGCACAGAGCCCCTCAGTTACCAGTGCATGTCTTTCAGAAAAAATTAGAAGCAAAAAAGAAAAAAGTTGTCATATGACCAAACTCACGTGCTCAATCGTCCATCCACCAGCCAAAGAGCCTCCTCTCTTCACAGGAGATACCAAAACAGCTCCCCAGACGAGCAGACTAACCTGCACCCCCTGGAAAGCCCCCCAGATATACACTCTGCTGCTCCTTGTGACCTCACTCCCACATTATCACATCATTGGAATCAGCTGAGGTCATTATGTGAAACAAGCTCACCTGGAAGTGTTGACCTGGGAGCTCCTGTTTCCTCTGCCCTGCTGCTGAGCACAAGGAGTTTACAGAAACATAAAGTGCTCGATCTTTGCAATAAAAGCATTGTGGTCTATTTTCCATGGATTTAGCTTCTTTTACCCCTGCAACTCCAGTGCTTGGTTGGCCCAGGGTACTAGGTCAGTAACAATAGTTATCCCCAGTCTCAAGTAATCGATTCCTGTTGATACAGCCTTTCATCCTTCTCTTGTGTCAACATCATGTTGGATGCTTAAAATTATGCAGCAAGTCAATTAATACAGCCAAACACACGGGATGTATCCATCACTTTCAACTGTCGAGTTTGAAATCTGTTTGAGCCAGCCAATCTTGAACCATTCTCTCAGAGGGTAATTGCTGACTCCTACTGTTGTTATGTCTTAATTTTTTATTTTGTTAAATATAAACAGAAATTAAATATAAAAGATAATATAATCATACCTTTCCAGACAGTATTCTAAAACCTATCTTTTAACAGGGTTTTATAGCTTTCTTTTTTCTTTATACAGGTGATTTATCTTGAAATCCTGCTTTGATTTTTTTTTTAAAGTCCTGATTGTTTTCCTAGTATTGATATAATTAAATTGAGTTTTCCTGTCCAGGTGTTTTCACTGACCTGTGCCCTCACTTTCTCAGTTTTTCTGTCTAAAATCCCAAACCTGTTATAATGTAATTCAATTTAATTTAGACTGAACAACACATGATGGCTTGATCCAAAATTACTTCCAAGGGTGACAGCTCAGTTGTTTTCACTGACCTCATTCAATTCCCTACCCAGACTAGATAATAATGTATGATTAGCTATCACCTACATGATTATGGCTTTCATAAATACTGTTTTGCAAGAGGCTGTTCTCTGACAGTCCCACCATCTTAATAAAAAATTCTTCTGATGGTGTACAATGAAGATGAAAATGAATTTCAGCCTTTTTAGTAGCTCATTCTACCACTTCACCAGGAATTAAATGGCAGTAAAATTTTTGGGTTTATTGCTAACATCCATGCATGTATCTTTTACCGTATGAAACAAATAGTCTGATAGGCACATCACCAACCTTTCAGGAAAGATTTCTGTAGTATATTTCAGCTCCACATTGTTTCTGAATTTGCCTGTCCACAAGTTTGAGGCAATTAATGTGAATGCTTGTCCTACAGATTTGAGTCTTGTGGTGGAGTGACTTTGAGGTCTAAGAAAATGCCATCTGGGATTGTGAATACCCTAGATAGACTAATAACTGAAGTTACACCAAATGAGACTTCTCTTTTTAATGTCATCACTTACTTTCACAAAGGATATAAGAACATTATCAGTCTTTGAAGCTCTACCTCTGACAGTTTCGGACCATACCTGCTGTTATGGTTTAACCCCAGCTGGCAACCAGAACCATGCAGCCACTTGCTCACCTTCCTTTCCCTCCTCCCCTCAGAAGGGAGGGCGGGGGGGGAGGAAAGAGGGGGGAAAAAAAAAAAAGGGAAAGGGAGGAAAAAAACCTCCTGAGCTGAGATAAAGACAGTTTAATAGAAACAGTAACAGAAAAGAAAAAAAAAAAACAATAATAATAATGGCATGGAGTATTCTCACTGCCAGATGAATTGGCACCATCCCAAGCAATGATCGTGGCTTCCCACCCCCCGGCCAATCCCTATTTATATACTGAGCATGATACCTATAGTATGGAATATTTCATTGGCCATTTCTTCATTTTCAGCTTCTATGGGAAGCTGAAAAATAGTCCTTGAACAGTGTAAACATCACTTAGCCACAACTAAAACCAATAGGTATTATTGACATTCCTTTCACAGCAATCACTAGAAAGAAAAATTAACTCTTTCCCAGCTGAAACTGGGACACCTGACAATGGGTGCATAATCTTGTCTGGGAACAAGATGAAGAATATATAGATGTTGTCTTTACATGAAGTTTCTTTCCGCAGGAAAAGAAACAAACCAAACAAAACTGTACTGGGTAGAATATTTTAATTTAATGTGCTTTTATGAGGTCCCTTTGGAATCTAGTCTATATTACAATCACAGCAAGATGGATCAGCGTACAACATCTCATATCTTATAGTTATTAAAATCAGGGGTGAAAGAAAAGGCAAGTACAGAGGATGGCTAATGGGGGCTTTGTGTGGTGGTGAGATAAGGATTTGTGTTAGAGTAACTGTGGTTTCTACTTGTAATTTTATTTGTGCTGTTCACTCAGAAAATACTCATCGAGCACTCCCTTATGGCTTTTCTGTACAGTTTGAGTTTCCCACTCTCTCAGCATCCAGCTGCTAGACATATGTGGCAACTAACACAAAGGCTGTTAAAATGTTTGCATGCATGAAAGCGGAATTATGCCACTTAAACTTGTTTTCAGCTAGGCTCTAAATTTGTATGAGCATGCGAGTGACCTTGTGAAGTGTTCTGTATTCTCAGACCAACAGACAGCCCAAATCACTGGTTTTTATTCACATCTGTAATCTTGCAAAGAATTCTGAATATATGCATCTCTGTTCAGTATTTAGGACGTTAATGAAGGGTAATGGTATGCACTTATAAGTCGGTAAGAATGTACAGGTATAAACAAGCCCAGTTGAGTTATCTTCCAAGTGAGGCAATGGCATGTGGATAAGGAGGCCTGCATGCTTAGGCATCAGAATGAGGAAATGGAGGGGAAAAAAGCAAAACAACTAAACAAGTATCTGTTTAATGAACTACCAAAACCAACCTTCACTATATCGTTATATCCTTCTGCTCTGGAACAGTATAATGCACTTGTCTTTTAAGCAAAGAACCTACTCCAGGTCTTTTTTTCTTCCCCTACAACTGAGAAGATTTCATCCAATGCTCAAACAATTTAATACCATTTTGGGCAGAGATACTATACTAAGAATAAATCTTCAAGCCTTGTCTTCTTTATGGGAAAAATTGTGTCTTTCACTCTCTACATTACTCAACACAAAGAAATTTATATGATATCAATCAAAATAAAAGCAAGGTAGCTCATAATTTGAACATGTTAACAGGCCAAGGTGACATCCTTCCTTATGAAAAGATGAAAAGGCTTTGAGGTGGACACAAATGCAAAGAAGCCTTAACAAACTCATTTAAAAATGAGTTTCAAATTCTTAAGGGTTGGCTGGCTTGGCTTGGAAAATCCCTGGCCATTACAGCATCACAGGACTCTCAGGAATGCTTGAAGATATTTGAAAGTTAACTGATATTTCTGGCAGCAAAATTGAAGAGAAATGCCATGGGACTGCTCTGTTCTTGCAATAGTTTCAGTTCCATTTTGCTGGAGAAGAGCTATAGAGCAGATTTGGCTAGAGTTTGGTGGCGCTACTTTCTGGGTTAGCTGAATTTCCAGCTGGGTGTCGTTGCTGCTATTTCAATTATTTTAGATTCAAAGGCAAGCTGGAGTTCACTACAGGTATTCAAATTCTTAGCTTTCTAATATGAAGTTCAACAAAACTAGCCATGTTTTTACCACTGGGAAGGCTGGTGAATGCAACAAAAGGTTTTAATGAAAGTTTTTGCTTTTTATTTTATTAGATATTTCTTTCTTTTTTTGAATATATGCTTTCAAGTTCTTAGCAATTTAAAAAAGGATCTTTCCCTTTAAAACCAAAGAAAAGGCTCTGTCTTGGCTGTCCGCGGGGTCGATGAGAAGGGTAGACAAGGAATCTCAAACAGCCCTGAGCTGAGGGCTGTGCGCGTTGTTCTGAACAGCGAGTTGTGGAGAGAGCTTTAAAAAAGGATCTTTCCCTTTAAAACCAAAGAAAAGGCTCTGTCTTGGCTGTCCGTGGGGTCGATGAGAAGGGTAGACAAGGAATCTCAAACAGCCCTGAGCTGAGGGCTGTGCGCGTTGTTCTGAACAGCGAGTTGTGGAGAGAGCTTTCTCCACCAGAATTCACAGGAAACGGCAGCGAGAGCCAAGCTGAGCCAAGCCAAACTGACAGCGAAGCAGCTGGAAGCAGGATATCAGGACGAATCCACCCAGCCTGGGAGATGAAAAGACAGCTGCTCCAGCCCCACGCAAGCTGCGAAGTAATCCCTTCGCTCAGCCCTCTTTCTCGCTCCCCAACTCCTGGGAATGACGGAGGGGAGATAAAGAATGAGGGGCAAAAGCGGGTCTTGGGGGAGGAGGAGTATTAGAGAGGGGACAGAAACATCTGCTGCTTGTACCCAGGGTCTTCCGCACAGGCAGACTGTGGAAATTGTGGAAATCTGGGGTGGGTGTGGGAGGGCAGAGGGAGTACATTAAAGGAAGTCATAGCAGGAGTCTTCCAGCACAATAGGCTACTTGCTGCCCATGTTGCCAGAGGGTGAATGGGGTCAGCTGGATGATAACCCAGCAGTCCTTCTGGGCACAATTCTGCTTGGGGGGAGCCGTAGCCCCAGCTCCTGCAGCCAGAACAGGCATTGCATTGCTCTCTCTCAATTAACCAATTTGTTTCCTTTCATGTTAGGTCAATGAGTTACAGTGTATTATGGCTTTAGTGGATACAAACTAATTAAGGGTGAATGAACTAGCAAACATTCATTTAAGCTTGGATTCCTCACTCAGGCGCTGGGATAGCTTTGGTATCACGTACGTGGGGCCTTATTCCAGGAGCACTGAACCTTTCCCTGGTCAAGAAATGTCACGAACAGCATCTGCATACTGTATGTCACTCCTCTCTAATGAAGAGTGCCTGTGCTTGTGTTCTCCATTCAAACCGGCAGCACATTCATAACCATCAACAGAGCAAGAATGCCCACAAGATGTTCTTAATGGGAAAATAAACAGGCGACACCAGGGCTTTTGTCGGCGACTCCAACTCCAGGCACTCCAGTCAAACGTTATGTTTAATACTACAATCCAAATCTTTGTATCTGATGTTAGCATTTGTTTTTGAACAAGCTGCCAAGTATTCCCACAAGCTCTGGTCTCACTCACTGCTGACAGCGAGACACCCCTCTGGAGGCAACACAAGGCATTTGCAGTTCAACATCTTTTTATCAGAGGACATCTGCTTATTGAGTACGAGACTCCATGAGGGAATATGTCCACCTGGGTGTGGGGGTGTGTGTCCATTTTGGCAGCTGTCCCACAGAAGATATAAATCCCAACGTGATTCAAAACGCCTACAGAATACAGCTAGCTAACTACCTTGCTTGCTTGGTTCAGGGAGTCCTGTTCCAGACTGGTTTTTTCATAGTTACTTGGATAGTCTTTTTCACAGGAAGAAGTTGCTGTGTCCCCACCTCATCATTGACCAGTAAGGGCTGTGCAACTATGGTGTGCAAAGTAATTGAGAGTGGTTTCATTGAGAAAAATATCATGTACTTGTGTGTTGGACCCATGTTACTACGAACGGCTTCATCTCGGTGGGAAGGGCATACAGTATTGGTTCCCGAACACTAAGTTTACTTAGGAGGCTTTGAATAAATACAGTCTAAACAGGCCAAGCACATGTGTCTGGCTCAAGAAGATATAACAGTCTCCATAGATGAAAAGCTCTATGTGATTGTTATTTTCAGGTTTTATAGCAGCAACACTTTGAAAGGCAGATAATATCCAGCAGTTTCAGTCTCAGTTTAGCAAGCTATCTGAGCATTTTTTACTTAAAAAGACATGGATACCGACCGTGTTGAGTTGCTTTTCTCAAAATTTGGTATGTGGTTACATAGACCCTGAAGAATTGGGGTGCAGGCTTAGAGACACTATAGTCCTAAGAGTACAAACTGGTGGGTAGGCATGATGTACGCATATGTCCATATCATTGGCTTTATCTTACAGCAGCAAAAACAGTAAAGAGCTTACACTCAGACAAGCTACAAAATCTTACTGCCTTTGCAGGAAAAAGATAAAGGACTTTCCAAGAAAAATCCCATACTCTCGTGGCCAACCTGTCTTCTCACTACTGATGGTGCCACTTCACCCCAAAAGCAGAATGAACATATCTGATGCATGCCGGTGGCTGCCAACGGTCAAGTCATGGTCTGGTAAAAACGCGCATGGGCTTGTGCTAAGGGTATGTTCATCCCATTAAGTTTTCTTCCTCTGGTTTTCCCCTAAACTTGTTTAAAGCCCTTTATGGGGCAAAGTGGGTTTGCCTCTAAATAGTGCAGGTACGAGGGAAATTTAGGGCTGCAATTCTGCCAGTTGGATAAAATAACACTAGACCTATGCCTAAGACTCAGTCTTAATATATCAAAGGGTAAATACTCAAGTGAGCTCCTCAACTCCAGGATTAGAAGATGCTATTTTTAAATTATTTGTATTTCTTTTCTTTTTTTTTTGCTTAGGGGACCCCAACATTTTCCAGGAGCAATTACCCTGAAGCCAATGTCTTGTGCAATACTGGTAATGGTTATGAGATTCCAGGATGCTATGAAATTTGGCCTGGCTTATTTCTGCTTCTTATTTCCTATTTCTGAAATTACAGCTTATTTCTGTCAAGAACATAGTTACAGTCACATTATCACAAAACAGGAATGCAATTGTTTAACACATCCCTAGTTTTCGCAGTGCATAAAGTTAAAAGCCATTTTTCATACCGCCTCTGCCACATAATGCAGATGTTTTTGCTTTCAACATTGTCTTCATTATTGGAGCACAGCTGAAGAATAATTTTAGACCCTTATTTTACGTAGTCGCTTTCATGTGTTATTGCTGCAGCCATCAGCCAGACAAGACATTTGACTAAGCAAACTGTCAGTGTATTTCACACATCCCTGGGAGACAAATAAAATCAGATTCCAAGTTTATGTATGAGATGCCTCCAGTTTGCTCAGTTTTATGCCAGATTTACTTTCCTCATTAGTTTCCCTTTTGTTATAGTTGGGAGATTTTTGACAACATAACTTATAATATGAATATACTGAAATCTTTCTCCAAAATAGAAATATCTCACTCAAATGTCTCATGTTTTATGACATCCACAGATTTCTTTTTGATTTATTCTCTTGAAATGCCAGGATTCAACGCACCTCAGCAGCTTGCCCGTATTATCTGTAAGATGCAAGTGCATTTATATATTGTAAATCTTAACCCTGTTTATATATGCATGCACACACAAAAATGTTGGAAAAATTCAGGCTAAAGAGCTAACTGTTAAGTTCTGATCTGGCGGTTGGTGTGGTGTTGGATTTTCCTAAGGTCCTGGCCTTATGGAGAAGGGCCTTTGCTGTGCTGCATAAATATGAAGCAATGTACTTGCAGATTAACTGGATCAGCAGCTGAGAGCTGAATCTGTCCTCACTGCAGAGCAGTCTGCCCCCAGGAGACCAGCATCCCGACAGTAAAGACTTTCTCTACACCGTGACCAAAAAAGTTAGCTTAAAAGATGGGAAATCCAAAACACTCAAGACTTTCTGCCTGGGTGAAAATCAACCATGAACTGGAATCTCTGGAAGTCACTTAACAGACTGTAATTTATATGAGAAATGATCTGTTTCAAGAGATTTTCTGTATTCAGTTCCCCAGCAGATAGTGCCAAAAGAAGACACTTACAGCATTTCAACATCTTGCCTTCTGTTTGAAACCAGTAAGTATGGGAATATGGAAATGGAAGCTAATTTTTAGAAGCATGTTCTGAATGCTTCTGAAGCTTCAGAGCAATGGTTGGTTATACATTCGGGAAGAGAAGAGGGAAATCTCTCTCTGGTTTAGGTCTCGTGCACCAAAATGATCTAGATACAAAACTGAAGAAGGACGTACAACAAAAGGGTTTTCTCTACCATTCCAAGGGGCTGAAAGACAGGGAATGTGGCAATTCACAGCTTACTGCTTCCTGGCACCCAAACTCACAAATGTGACAATAATGCTGTAAGGATAATCAGTCCAATTTATGTTCCAAGTGTGAAATGTCCAAATCCTGCACAACAGGGAGCCTTTCATCATTTCATCTGTGTGCAATGAATGCAGAGAATAATTAGCAAAATGAATGAAAAGGCTTTGGACTCAATTTTAATCCACCTCTACCCAATGGTAATAACACTCTAATTCATTAAGCATCAGATGCACATTAGTGAAACACAGTGGCAACTTAATTCAGCTGGGAAGGGCATACCCCTAGGGAGAGCTGAAACAAACAAGCCCATCATTTCTCCATAGGTGGTTGACTTTAATTAAACCTCTCAAAACACAAATTTGTACTCACCTTGAAAGAAAATGTGAGAGAACAACTACTTAAAGCACCTTCCAGTTGTATTTCGAGATGGGTTCCTTGTCCTGAGCAAGTTGAAACAGTAGGAGCAGTGGAAATTTTGACAGAAGGGAGTTCAAGCTCTGGAACAATGTATTCAGGGGAACTCTGTGATAGAACAGAATTTGCAATATCTTTAGGGAATATTATTATTAAATTTCACAGTTTCATTCATTCCTCTGGATAGTTCTCCTCTTGCCCTTGTCACTTCTGATCAAGTGCTCCTTCGTGTGTTTGTTTTCTCATTTATTAAAGGCCAAGCAGTATTCTGTTTACCCAATTCCATGGGAAAACGCAGAGTGACAGTTTGCTGTGGGCCTTGGGATTAAATGCTGTATCCTGCAGTTTCATTTCCTTACAAACCCTTCGACTAAAGCAATATGTGGGGAGGCTGAGCCAATTTTCATTTTCTCTTAATTTTCCCTAAAGGATTGCTTAGTGTCTTTAGTTTAGACAAAATCTAGATGGAAAACACTTGTGTGTTCTGGTCCTTGTTTTCTTGGTAAAATATCTTGGAACTTGGCAAGTGCAGGGGCTGAGGGGAAAAGTTAATTTAACTGATATCCTGCTCAGATGGAATACTCTTGTCTTCTGAGGTCTCAGTTTGCTATCCTAGTGCTGTAAAAGTTGGCCATTATAGAAATTGCTTATTAATTTTCCCAAGGTTTTGTGTTGCACCCCTGAATTCTTCAAAATTCTCAGGGATACTATGTAAGAAAACTAGGATTCAATACTCCCAGGGTCTGTCCTTGACTCCAGCGCCGACTCAGTCCTCAATTGTCCGAGAGACAAACCTCATTCTCTGTCTTGGCCATAGGGTGCAGAATTGAGGACACAGAGTAACCGTTGTCCCCAGAATAGTACAGACACCCTATGGCTGTTCCAAGGAGGGAAAACTATGCTTGAATAGCTATCCTTGCAACCTGCTTATTTCTATACAAAAGGCATTTGTGACTCACCAGCAGACATAATAGATGCTTGTCACTGCTGGTGTCTGGTTTCAGGGAAAGCTGTCCCGCTCTTCTGTGTCAGCTGAGAAGGCAGAAAGCTGGAAGAACTGCTTCTTGCTCCGCTGAAAGCTGGAAGAAGTGGTTAGGCATCCCAGCAGCAGGATGCAGGGGACACATTGACATTTAAGATATAAGCTTTTGACAGGGTTGTGCTGTCACCCCTAGCTGTGTTGGTTCCATACGTTATCACCCCTATAGACCTGCCTTGAGCAATCCCTTGTGGTCTTCTTCCAAAGTAAGAAGGACTGTAGAGAGAAACTCGCCCTGGCCCAGCTCTGAACACGCAGCTCTTGTTTCTAGTCCAAAGAGGAAGCGGTGTACTGCCTGCTTTATCTCTAAAGCTGACAAGTTCCATGTAAATGAGAGAATGTAAGAATTTATTCCAAGAAAATAAATTCCCTTGGAGAGGAAAACTGGACATGGTCAGGAGAACTCACAGTACCCGAATTCTGTCTGACAACACCAAGTCGAAAAAAAAATATAAAAATTGCCCAGAGTTCTAGCTCTTATCTTACTTAACAAACTTTCGGGAGGCTGAGGAACATTCTATGTCACTCACCAAAATAAGCCATTGGACTCTATTTTGAGACTCAGGTTACTGAAATGATATCGATATGCCATATCTAATGTGAAGGAAAACAGGGAAGCAGAGTCCATAACATATCAGTCAGGGTGGAGATGTCCTTCCTCCATCACACTCCTTGAACAACTCTGTGCCATTGACAGACCTTTCCACCACCACTCCCCTGACACAGAGGGCATATCGGGCACGCTTGGCACATATCAGTGAGTTTCTCCAGGTCTGGTGTTTGTGGTGAAAGGGTAAATCACTACCTTTCTCATTCTTCCCACTGCTACATAAATCAGCCCTTTTGTAGGAGCCGTTCCTGGACAAAGAGTGGTGAGGGGTCAATCTCAGGGAAAGGGAAATGCTGGTGCTCTGGGTATTCCTCCAGCAGCCTTAATGGTAAAAGACATTTCTGACACTTCTGATTAATCTCCTTCTGATTCTGACTGTGGTCATGTCACTGCCATTTCTTCCTACAGCTTCTCCAACCTGTCATGCAGCCCATGGACATGACGAGCTGCAAACTGCAGATGCTCCACCAAAGTTGCCTTTAAATAGTTTAATGCTGGCAAGTTTGTGCTGCTGAGGTTTTTACAAAGCCCTTTGAATGTGGAGGTGATGAATAGCTGCTCAGTATGGAAAGGATACTGGAAAGCCATCAGGAGATGGCAGGGGCTTTTAAATTCCTCTCCTTTTTAACATTTCACACACAGAGGAAAGCCTTGAATTCAGTGTGATACTTGTGTCAATGGCAGCGTGGACTGTTTGTAAACATAGGGCAAGGGAAGATGATTTAGAGGGTAATAACTCTATGGACCTCAGAATTTCTCTTTTGTAGCTCCCATTCTGCATAAACCACCACAGGTAACTAATGGGTAAAGTAAATTAAACCCAGGAGCTGTTCTTGCCCTTACAGTCCAGGCTGAGAAGCCCCCTTTCTCTTTCTCAGAAGGCTCTCTGTCTGCAAGGCTGATTTCTTTTCCCTCTGCAGATTAAAGGCCCAGTTTTTGTTCCTCACCTCTTCCCTGCCTCCCAGTCCCCTTTGCAGATCCTGGGGCCAAGGCTGGAAATGACAAAAGGACAAAGCAGGCTTCCCTTCCCAGCGTGAATAGGAAAAGGCCCCTCTGAGACAACAGAAACCAGGCAGCTTGATTAGCTGTGGGATGGCAGGATTTCCAGGCACCAGAGCTGCAGAGACCAGAGGGAAGGATGGGGGCTGAACACTGGCTTCTCAGTGCCCCATGGTCGGTCCAGGGCAGAAAAGGGGCCTTTTTACAAAGAGACCCACGTAGCATCTTAGAGGTCCTATTATTAGTAAGCACTGTTTAGCCTACCGAAGCATCCTTCAACCCAAAGCATCATGAAAACACTCCCCCAGCTGTTATATTACATGGATAATTATAGTCTGCAGATGCTAATGTAAGGAACGGATGTCACTTACGATACATCATGCTAAAGGATGAAAGGGTTTTTTTAGGCTTCAAAGCAGCAAATTGTTAGTGTTTCTTTCCCTGTTGGTTTTTATCCTGCAGAGGTAGCAGCCTAGCCCCATGCATCAGTTTGGATTGAATTAATTTTTAAAGAGGGATGGCACTTGGAGGCTACTTGAGGACAAACAAACATTTTGCGTGTGGCCATTGCATGAGTGGGCAGTCGAAGAAATCACCCGAGTCAACTGTGATGGCACCTTTCAGGGACACTACTCAGCTTTGCTGTCTTTTTGTGGATGAGGCAGCAGGCTCAGGCAAGGTCAGGCTGCAGCAGCTCAGAAATTCTCTGATGCAAACCTTGGCACATCCCCAGCCACCTCTCTCAGTGCCATAGTTCCCTTCTTGGTCCAGTTCCTCTCCTGGTCCAGTCTCCTACCTCTTTGCTTAAATGTGTCCAAAGAAAGCTGAAAATATCTGAAAATATCATCTACCCATGGGGTTTTAATGGACACATTTTCTAAATATCATCCTATGGGTATGTGCAATCTTCTTTTCCCACTTGTGTTACAACCACAAGAACAGTCAGTGCCCCGTGATTATAGTCTTGAACTCAGCCTGGCCTAAAATAATTTGGAGAGTATGGATTAGAGGGCTAGCCACCCTACAGAATTTTAAGTTGCTCAAAGTATTTATGAATGTGTCTCCAAATCAGAGAGCATTCAGCCAGCTTTATTTTACAAGAGGAAAATCAAGGCACATTCCTTTGACAAAAAGCCTCCTGAACACTAAAGAAAGGAGGCAGGCAGGCCCATTTTAAAGATATGCTCCTTTGCACCATTTTCAAAATGAATGCTATTAATTTTACATTTACACATTAATTTTTTACAAGGTTTTATTTGAAGCAGAGGGCTATAATTTTGGCTCAGGTTTCTGGTGACTTGAGGTTTGTTTTGTTTATAACATCACCAGAAACCCATGATGGAACTATCTCTCTAATTCATGCTGGTTTGCTGTTTATTCTCCCTCTTCAGAAAATGGGAAGCTTCTGTAAAAGTCACAGAGGTAATTGCACTATTGCATTTGTATTGTGTGATTAAATGTGTGTATATATGAAATTTGTTAGGAAAAAAACAATAAGACTACATTCCGCAGAAAAGTCTTGCATATATGAGCGAGTGAATATACTTCTGATGCTGACATTTCAAACAATCATAGTTCAAGGTTGAACTAAATCAGTAATAGACTGTCTATTAATGCATTCACCATTTTTCTTGCCTTTCTTTCTGTTACGCTGCCCAGAGACTGCATAGTAACCGGCACTGGAGAGAGACACTGGCACTGTATAGATGACAGAGCCTAAGGAGAGCTTAGACCAGGTGACAATAACATTAATTATAAGATAGGAGGGAGAAAAGATGCATATAGAGAAGATTTACTGCTTTCAGTTTTTTATTCTCTCCTCTGAAAAAGAATGCTAAGGATTCAAATTGAGTTTAATTCTCTGCACACAGTGCATCATGCATTATTTGCATTAGGTAAGTAGAATTTTCTTTCACCAAGAGGAGCTTTATTAGTCATGGACAGTATAAAGAGCATTTCATGTAGCACACACTTAGTCTTTTTTTCCCCTCACTTTAACTGTCATGACATCACAAATAATTTCTGATGTGGCATTTCCCAGGCAGTGTATGAGGTTCTGAAAACAGCTTTAATAACTTCATCCCTGCCTCTACCTCCACATCATGCTTCTGGCTAATGGACGTGCGTGTTGGATGACTGAGGCTTTCACAGTATCAAGTCTGATCTCTGACTGCCTATGCCATTCTGAGCTTGCTTTTATCCTTAATAATAAAGAAGAAAGCAGGATGCAAACAAGAGAGCTGGATAGGCTGTGTCTCTATCACGGAATGAGAAGAATAATTGCAACCGGCTTAAAGCATTTTCCCCAGTGTCCATTTGCTTTCTGTCTACATTGGTGTAGTCAGTGAAGCCACATCTAAAGTGCATGGCATGTATGCTCTGTGGTCAGAATACACCATAGCTTATTTTTCAACATCCTTTATAGTGTTTCCCACTTTACAGAAAGCAAGATATTACATGAAGCCAATGCATGCCCTGATCTCCCTCAGCACAGAGATGTGGTGGGAGATATCACCATGTCCCATGACTGGAAAATGACCTCTGGTATCACCATTTAGAGATTACCAACCCAAAATGACAATGTGACTCTCTGGGCTGCCAGCTGTCAACCCAAACTTGAGGGTTGAACATGACATCCTGTTCAAGGTAAGTTGTTATTAACATTTGTTTTCTCATAGTAGAGGGTCAACGTGTTCATACGACATCAGAATGATTACAGTATTATGCTCCTGCATTTCTGAGGAAGAAGTAATAATTTTCTAATGTTCTCATTTAGGATTAAAAAGGTAGTAAGCAAGGTTATGGTAACAAACCAGCTGGTGTGGTACTTGACATCCCACCCGTGTATGCAGTTTGAAACTAGGGACTAATTCTTGTACCTCTGAAGAGGCATTTTAGGTATTTGCTCTCACTCATGAGGATGGTTTTTGTTCAGAGCTGAACTAAAGTTAACTTAAATAGTACTAATTGCCAGCATGTATACAATAAAACTGAGGCTTACTGTGTACACTAAAAGAACACAGCATATGCCCTTCTGTACCTATAGATGAAGTTTAGGGGATATACAGTTTATGTCTACTAAAAAAAATCCTACAAATATTCCCTCTCTCAGGAATTTGCTGCCTCACATAATATTCCTTTTGAAGACTGACACTAAACTACTCATTATTTTTCATGCAAGAAGCCTCTTTCACAGATTCAATTCTCCTGGCTATCAACAACTCTCTTGTCATTCTCTTACATCCTATCTTCAGTTACCCATCATTTAAAAACAGATCTAATTACATCCTGCCCTTTCCTGGCTATGTGGAAAAAGGCTAGCACTAGTTGTTGTCCTTGTGAGACATACATATGGAAACATTTATGTTGAAATAGATAGTTTTGATAAGTGTGGGGTTTAATTTTTTTTTAATGTGTAAAGACAGACAGAGAGGGATAAAAAAAGGAAGATGCATCAGATAGAAAGCAATACAGCTACTGCGTTCAGTTTGAAAGTTAATTCAATCAGTTAGAAAATGAATTAAAACATGGACTCTATGTTGGTTTTCATTTTTGCTCTATAAAAAATGGAAATAATAAGAGGGCCTAGAAAAAATGCGCATTGACCTCCATCCTTCAAATACACTTAATATATTAATTAACAGATGTTGTATCTCAACCTAGTTGGCCCAAAACGTATACATTAACATCTACACTGGAGATAAAGCTACCTTTAATCTTGTGGCGGGCAGCTGGCTCGATCTATGACAAAACTTTACTGAACTCACAGCATTTTTAAACTGTTCTTTTTTCTGATTGCCTTTTAAAGAGTAAAGTAGCATGCAAGCAAATGTTACACACCTTGTTAGCACACCACTGATGGGACTGTTGTGGATGTATTCAGAAGGAAAGAGACTTATTCCTCACAAGTCCGCTTGCAGAAGAAATCTTTGCTGAATGTTTGACACACAAAGACTTATGATATCTGAGGAGCATCCAGAATAAAAAATCACGCCCAGGCTAACTTTCAGATGGCTGTTCTAGCTTAGCAGAAGGCAACAGGGCTGAGGCAATTTTTCCTCTCAAGTTCTGGTCTTGGGTACCAAGCACAGGCAAAGAAATGGCTCCTATCTTTGCAATGGTTCATCCCACCAGAGCACGCTAACGATTGCAGGCAGTTTGGGATGAGGAAATAGTCTCACATTTTCCAGTCTCATTTTCCAAATCTCACCTGAACCAAAGCCTGAGGATGCTTTGTACACAGACATAAAAGTCAAGTACCTTCATAAAGACAGCGTTGCGTAGGCTAAGCTGCATGTGCTCATATCTAGAGGCTCTCAAATGGCTTCCTGTCATTTACTGTTTTCAAATAAATTGGTCCTATTGCAAGTGCTATACATGCAGTGCTGGCTTCATCTGCAACTAAGAGGTTTTACCCTATTTTTCAAAGGTCACAGCAACTCACGAGGGTATAGTTTACTCCTGAAAGTGTTGTTTCCCTGTTAAACATCCTCCTTCCTTCCTCATTCTCAGCAAGTAAAAAGACATGCCAATGATCTGAACTACATGACAGAACACACAGCAGGAAGGACACAATGTGATTCGTTGCTGTGGATCTGTGTGAATCCTTCATTCAGTTGTCTCAGAGTAAACACGCTCTCCAACTTTGCAGATTAGTATTTCCCAAAAGCTGCCTTATAGGACATTTTCTGGTATACTGTGGCTGTAGAGGGTGGTAGAATCTCTTTGAAAATGTGACCAGCTGCAGTATGTGCTCTGTTATATCTGAAATTCCCAGGCAGGAAAGCCATGCAATGTTGGGGAAGCACTGTGATAAATTTAGCAAGTGATAATGTAAACAGCATGGAAAAAATGTGTGCTGTACAGGAGGGCACAGGCGCATTTGCTAGCTGGGACATTACTGACCATTTGGAAACAAGATTGCAATACATTTAAATCTGATTCAAAGACTTGCATATGTCCTCAGTTTTATGCTCTAGAGGTCGTCCCTCTGGAGTCAGTGAGACTGCAGAGAATGCAGTTAAATCCTATAGAATTATTTATTTTTGTAAGGATTGGGGACTTAGGGGGTAAAATGTACTTGGCTTCACCTCCCAAATAGACCAGTAATGTAAATAGGTAGTTACTCTTAACTATTGTCAACGATTAATTTGCCTAGAAGAACCTTTACTTTCTCTGGTTAGCTTTACCATTTCTTTGTTCATATTAGAGTGACTTGTCACTTTGCTTGGAACAGTAAAAACATCAACTTGCCAGAAGCCAGAGCACAGTCTTTTAATTTGCTTGTTTTCAGTATCAATTCACTTAGAAGTCTAAAGATTCAGCCTCATAGTATGTTTTCCTGCAGCTGCATTCATATCCCTATCCATAAACTCAATGCAGGTGAATCTGTTGGAAGACATTTGAAATGTCACAGAGAGTTAGTCAAATTGCTAAACTGCAGGCATTAACAAGAAACCATTACATAAACTCTCAAACTGTAGCCAACCCTGCCTGCAGCAATTTGTTTGAATTCCTTTCTTTTTGTCTGTTGCTTTGCTAATGGTCTTTAACTGATAGCTTTATAAAAATCACCAAATATCTTCATTGCATCTTTATATTATACTGTAAACACAAATGGGACTATTAATTCACAGTTCTAGGTTTCCTTCCCAAATCACAAGCGTTGCTTTCTTGCCATTGTTTTCCCTCAGTGACCTTCAGTGCCATTTGATTTTGATTGATAAAGAGTGATATCGTTTCCTCTTTTAAATAGCCATTGTTCAGACCTGAAATGGGAAATATCCACACAGGCAAATCCAGAGAGCCAACTGCACTGGGAATGTATAACTCACTTCATAAAATAAAGCCTCCACAGAACTTGTCTCCTTAAAGAAATCAAAGGCAGTCACAGTGCACACATGCATGTACACACATATACAAATACCTATGTATGTATGTGGGTTTGCACACTTGAATGCACACACACACAAAAATCCTATTTGTATTTACAATACTTCTAGTTCCCTCCAGGATTTTTTTGTTCTTTGTGACAAAGAGGCTGAGACAGGGAAGCAAAAGGATGCAATAATTGAAGCCAACATGAAGAACCATTCCTAAATCTTAAAACTCCCAGGGGCTTGATTTACTTTGAGATCTAGACTTGCACAGAGCACAGGATGCAGAAAAAATTTGGAGGTAGCTATATCCTTTCTTACCTCCATCCCAAGAGAAATGTATTTCTCAGTGCCTTGGCAAAAGTAAAGTCATGGTGTGATCCAGTTGGAACCAATGGGAATCTTTGCAAGGTTCTCAGCAGATTATGGATCAAGGTGCACATGCATAAATATCTAGCACGTGTAATTTTGTAAATTGCTCCTCCTGTTTTAATGACACAGGAGCATAATTCAGTTTCATGTAACTCTTTTTTGGACAGATTAAGTGACTAGAGAACATTCTTTCACTCAGCAAAAAGTTGACTTGTTTTTATTTGCTTCGTTCACCCATCTAGCCTCACCAGTGAAAGTGAGCAAAATGTATGCAAGTTCCGCTGTATAATAAATAACAAATTTCTTATGAAAATAATCCTTGTTTACTTCTGTTACGTAATGTCGTTGCTAATTGTGTTAATTATTTCAAACCTGTCTTGCTTTCTTTCAATATAACACAATATAATGTAAAATGGTCCAGTGAAACAGGACACACCATAATCCTCAACAGTTAATTCAAAGCTTTGTGTTAGCACCAGAGAGCGATTGGCTGTTTGAATTCAGACAAATTGGTAGGGTCACAGTAAGTCTACTGTAAAGAAGGGGAACCGAGTGAATTGAAGAGAAACTTCCCAGACTGCAGTAAATACGTAGTAAATCAGCTCTTGATAATTCAGGATGCACAGAGACAAAAACATATGGAAGAATCCAGAGAGGTGTTTTTTTTTTAAGTATCCATCCTGGCAAAGGGAGGCATAGGAAGGGGAAAGGCTGGATTGTTGAAAGGGCAGAGGGAGGGATAGTATTTTTTCTGTGAACATCATTGTAAAGAAAAGTAAATGTCAGTGATATTGACAGAAGAAAGATGAGAAAGAAAAAATATGGTTCTGTTATACACTGAACAGTGACCGGTGCAGCAAAGCTCATCTATGCAGCAGAGAGACTATAATGGGTATGAAAGGCTGGACTGCTCATGTGGATGAGAAGAAGACAAATTGTTAACAACATGAGACTTGCTCTTGTTCAATTGCATTTTAATAACGTGAATGGGCTCAATGCAACTGGCAAGAGACATAGAACAGAAATTACCTTATAAAAAGATTGTCTGCCTCAGGATCTGTCGCCGCTGAGCAGGAAGAATATAATAGCAGGGGAAGAGATCAGGATGCCCTTGCTGTTTTTAACACAGTGGTATGAATGCCCAGATCCAGAGGGATGTGGTTAAGGCAACAGACTGCCTGATCTCAGTATCCGTTTTTGTCACAGATTCTGGACAAAAAGATACTGAGGTTGCCCAGAAACTGAGGTTTGCAGAGGAAAATCCAGCAGCAGTCAGGGCTGCAGGAGCCAGAGTGGAGCTTGCCTCTGGTCCAGATTCAAAATGAAGTTAATGCACTTGCTTTCTTTTCATGACGGTCCAGATCATGCCTTTATATTTTCAGAGACAGAAATTCTATAGTAATTGACTATAAAAATAGATAGACTAAAATGGAGGTGCAAAGGCTGTTCCCATCTTCCTTAACACATTCCCTGTTTTCCCTGCTTCATTCCCTCCCTAAAACACTTACAGAATAGAGGTGATGACATTTCTAGCTTTCATTTGACATGAAGACTGTTATTTCAAAAGGCTATTTCCTACTGTTTTGGATGCATAAGTTGCTGAAGTGGAGGGAGAAGAGACTGGAAGGTGGCCTGTACCAGTCCTGCTTTCTTTTTTGAGGTGGCATATCATTCTCATTTCTTTCATGCTTGCCAAAAAGCACACAGCAGGGGACGACACCTACCAAAACCCTTTCCTCCTGCAAAACACTTTCTCTGGTGCAGTATCCAAAATACTCCAGAAAATAACTCCAGAAAATCCACTGCAGACCTAGGCAGAGTGTGCTCCACGTTCCTGCTGGTGTCCAGGATCTGAACAGCATGTGAGCTTTTGTGGGTTGTCCTGAGACAGGCGTGTCCTCCACACCTACCAGAAAGCCTTGGAGATGCTACAAATCAAGCCTGCAATCTTTTGCTCCATGCTGGCAGTGAATGAATGACTAAGCCAACACCATTGTGGTATAATATCCACATCAAAATTAAAGGATCAGTACATGGCTTACCAAACCTCGGTCAGGCCTGCCAGCAACTGCAGGGGCTGAACACAACTGTAATATCTATCTCTCCATGCTGAAAATATTCTGTTGCCACCTGTGAGAACAGTTTTTCAGTTCATATGGTATTTACAACATTTGCACGCTGAAGGATTCCCAAAATCTGGATAGCTATGAAGAGGACAATAAAATATGTCAAATATCAATTACCAGCCAACAAAATGGCTCAGTTCTCCCTCCAGCTTTGCATTGAGCCTTATGTGCTAAACAGAGAGCATCCTGCCTGAGATGAGAGGTAAGAGGTTTAATTAACCTTTTTCCTTCCCTTCCCAAAGGCGTTCAGGCTCCAGAGACTCTGTATTCGAGGGGGCAACATATTCCTTACTGATGAGAAAGCTTTCATCAAAGCAGCAGGGCCTGGGATGAAAGAGCTAACACCCAGTCACAATTTACACCTCCGACAGTCCTGCTGAAGCTGATAAGATTACACAGAGTGTAAACCAGGGCAGAATATAACCCCAGAGCACTTTTTAATCTTACCTAATCAAAACCCAGGAAGATATAAGGTTTTAAGTCATATTTTTCCCTGTTGTATCCATGGAACATATACCAATGTAAGTCAGTGTTTGTTCTGAAGGAATAATCCACGCTCGGGACCTAGTCCCCAATTACAAAGGCACAGCAGAGCTGGCTGGTTACAGATGATGACCTGTCTACGAAGGCAAAGTATAAAACCTTAATGCTTCAAGCAACGCATGATTCGTGACATTCCTCGAGTAAACTGAGTCTACCCAATCAGTGGGATTGAAATTTCATTCTAATAGTTCAAGTTCTGCAGGAATTTTTCTCTGATATTCTTTCACAGTGATTTCTTTTTTTTTTTTTTTTAATGGTGGCATAATTCACTTTGAAATAACATTTCCATTACTGCATTCACACCAAGGCAGCTTTTCTGGGAAGCCTACCTCCGTGTGGCAGAATAATGTGGTTCTAATGAGATTACTCACAGGGTAGAGTTAAACGTTTATATGAATCTTTGCAAGAGTGGGGTGTTAATTACCAGCTCACATACCAGAACCCAAATAATGAAACACAACAATATACACATTTCCCGCAAAGTTTTCTGGACTCCTCTTGGTCAGAGCAATGGTGACAGAGGAAGGTCTCTGCAGGAGCTCAAGCTCCATTCACTGCCACTATTGTGTATAACTGACGGAATTTTTTTGACACAAGCACAATACTGAGCAGTATCAAATGTCAAGATCTTAAAGTCACAATGTATTTAAAAAATGAAAACTCTGCACTGAAAAATATTAAAGGTGCTTGTAAATTTTCCCTGTCCGAGTTCTGTATCAAGATTTTAATTCAAATGAGTATTCTGAGGTGAAATAAAACATAATAGTCATTATTATTAAAAGAAAAAGAACCAATTTAGTAGCATTTTTCAGTCTGGAAATGAAAAAAATGTCAAGTTTCCGCTTCAGGTTTCCTTCCTCCTCACTCTCTGCTCTCTCTGCCTCCCTGCTTTAGAAGGCAAAAGGAAGGAAGTGTGCAGGGACATATTTTTCATCCTCTTTTATTGTTCTTTTTCCTGGACATGTATAAACTTCACTGACCTGAAATTCATTTTCGATAGACAATTTTTTCAAAACATGCTTTTAAACATTTCTCTTGTGTACATTCTCTATATTTTTGTTCCATCTCATCACCTCAAAGCAAACTGTTCTCTGTCTCCCTTAATGTTATCTTTTGTGTTCTTTCTGAGGAAAGCCACTGAAGTGAACTTTGCATTGTGCAGATAAGAGCAGCAAGCTGTAGTAAGGTTTTAACAATTATGAATAGTTTCATTCTCTGATTAGCGTACTACTCCCACATCCTCCCTCTTTTCAGTACTGGACCAAGAAATGACTTTGAAAAGTCTACAGAGGTTTATGAATTCAGTGAGAAATACCAACACTTAGCAACTTGCCATCAGCATGAGGCAAAACTGAGGGAACATTCACATTGCCTAATGCAACATGGAAATCAAGTAATTACAGACACAACACACACCAGCAACTGCAAAATATGTTGTGAGAGAAGGGAAAACTGTAGGGACAAATTATGTAAATAGTCCATACAGGAGATATGTAAATGACTAAAAAAAATGTTATTCACAGGCTCCTAACTGATTCCCAAGGGAATTGTTAACTGTGTGTAAAGATTACTTCCAGGTCCTTTTCTCTATTGTATCACTCTTCCCATTGTCTCATTAATTAACACACTTCTCACACTTTCTTCTTTGTTTCCTTCAAATTGTTTCCAGCTAAGAATAAATGAAAACTACAGTCTAAACTAAATTGTATACCAGTTTCAATCAATAGGAAGCAAAGAAGAGAAAGTCAGCGGAATACCTCTACCTGCACTATGAATAAACTATAATAACCATATATACTTGACTGATCATTGCCATTGCCTTTTCTGAAAGGAGGGAAGGGGGACTGAGGAGTTCTTGTAGGACCACGTCGGGGCTATGTGAAACCTTGGAAAAGGAAAGCAACCCTACTTCATCCAGAAGCATAACAAGCCCTCAAGCTCCCAGGCAGAGCAGGGAGAACCACAGCCTGTGCCTGGCTCGGGATGGGACCTCATCTGGGCAACAGGGGAAATTTCTCCTCTGGTGGGAATCCAAGCCCAGCCCTCAGACTAGACATCATCCGATGGAGACAAGGGCAGGGCAGGGCAGCAGTATCACTGAGGCTGCCGGGAAGGTGACAATAAAGCACTTTTACCGTGAGCCCATGGCACAGTGGGGGCACCTTGGGGCACATGCCCCATCCCTGGAAACATTCAAGGTTGGGTTGGATGGGGTTATGAGCAAGCTGACCTAGTTGAAGGTGTCCCTGTTCATTGCAGGGGCCAGATGGCCTTTAAAGGCCCCTTCCAAAACAAAACATTCTATGTTTCTAAACGACCACAACTGTATGATGGAGAAAGCACCTGAGCAGCAAATTCTCTCACTCAAACCCAGCACTGAAGAAAAAAAACACCAACAAAGCCCTCCCAAGATTCTGATTGCTCATGATTTTTAAAAGTTCATATGCAAATGTGAACTGAAATGACATTTTAGAGCTATAAGATGCAATTCATTTCCTTCACTGGTGCTGAGTGACCAGCCATTCATTGTCATGCAGCTAAGTGCTTGCCAACTGCTAATCAATGAGATCTGAAATACCATGTATGCATAAGGGCTAATTCCAAGATAAAAAGAAAAAAAAAAGCAAAAAAAAAGCATAGAAAACATCCAATATCCCTGTGGTACTCATCCTCCAAGAGGTATCCCATGCAAGATAAATACTCGAATTGTAAGTGAGCCCTTTCTGGAGGATGCGAGAAAGACAGAAGTGATAGGTACACTTTACATTAAACCTCTAAGTTTTTTCTTTACAAAGAAACTCCTGAAGCTGCTCTCTGACAGACATTGTGGAGGCAGGAAAAAGGGCAGCTGAATCCCTCAGTGATGGTGTGGCTTTAGACACACTGCAGTTCTCCAGTTTCTGCAAAAAGACCATCCAAATGACCGCTGCCCCATGACTTAATAGATCTGTCAGACAGTGGGGCCCATTTGTTCTTATTGTGTTCTGATGATCCAGAGTATCTAGGCACAGACTGAAATCTTTCTGACTGGGCTGCAAGTGGCTCTGAGAGCAATTTCAAGCTGAAATTATCCAGACATTCATCCAGACATTCTCAGGACTGTATCAGCCAAATGGCTATCTCCCAATGCAGAATTAAAAGCCTGATACTGAACAGATTATGTTTGAGAGAGTCAAAAGGATATAGAGCATATTCTTCTGTAAAACTGGAATGTGATTATGACTTCTGGGGCATGGTAAAAATAAATTATTGGATTTGTCAAATATTTTGAAAAATACTATTTTGTATCCAATCCAATAGGCGTGCAATATTTCTGTAAACACAACAGTGCAAATTTATACTGTTGTAGCAGATAATAATAGATTGAATTGCCATGCTGAAACAAAGAGTTGGTCTGTCTTCATCCAAGCACTTTTGCACAGTGTGCAATTCCATAATGCATATTTTAGAGCAGAGTAGTACACCTCCCAAATCTTTAGCAAAAGTTGATGAAATGAATAAAATTAAATAACTAGCTGAACTGAAAGTTTTCTCTCTCTTTCTTGATACATTTTTGGGGGTGCAGGTGGCATGACTTATACATAGTGCTATGCTGCATCTACTTGTGGTATGATTTTTGGGTTGGCTATGGTTTCACTGTTTGGGTTTCTAAATGAAAGCATGGTGTGCTGAAGATGGAGAAGGCACAGGGAGTCTCAGAAGCCACCATAAGAGACTGTTTCCTTCTGTACTTAACATACACGTGCCTCTTGCAGGACTGCTACACATGAGCAGGGACTGGACGGTAGGACCCATCCAAGGAAAATTTGCTGCTGGTTTTGCATCTGAAATTCCTGAGAAATGCAGGAGCCTTCCTCCCTGGTGTTTTTCTGCTGTGCTGGGGATTTGCCAGTGTTTAAAGCATAGGTTAGGCACTAAGAAGGAAATTAAATGATCCATCAGTGACTATAACCTTCACTTTCTCCTTCCTCCTGTTACCACTGAGACACAGATGGGCAGGAACAGCGCAGGAGCCTCTGAACAAGCACTGCATCCAACACCTCCATCCTGTGTCCTTCAGTGGCAAAGATCAACTGAGTCAGAAAAAATGAGCCGCGCTAAGGTGTTTTTGAATGAACTAGAGACATTTGTAGCTTGTGAAGAAAGAATTACATTCTCTTCAAAGTAAGCAAAAGCAATATTTTTCATCAAGGGTGATTAGAAAGGGAATAAAAATGCACAGCCAGCGCTGCCTGGCCCCATTGACATGCATTCCCTCTCCCCCCAGGATGAACCTGTATCCACTGCTCTGCTTTTTGCTTCCCTCCTGCTAGTGAATAATAAGCCTCAAGGACACAGGTGTGCAGTGATACTGAAAATAGACACCACTTTTCAAAACAGCCCCTAAAAGAGTCTTGTCACTGGAACGAGCCTCCGCCTGTGTTAGGCCATCCATTAAATACTCTGGTTTTCAGAAATGAAACCAGGCTTTCAGAAACACAGCTGCCCCCCAGCTAACACTGGCCCTATGTTGAGAGGAAGGGACGCCTCCTCCTCCTTCCTTCCTTCTTTCCTTCTTCCCAAAATAAAAGCACCGTGGACAACTTGAAAGAGGCAAAAATGTAAATGCAGATTATGATAACACATATAAAGGAAAGAAAATTTCTCAAGATTAATAAAAGATGAAGAAATTCAGCCCCCTGGTATAATGTCTTGATGTTTTGATGACACCTCAAACAGACATGAGTAGGAGACCAGTGCATTTCATATTTCATAGAAAAACAGGAAAACAAGCTTAGAGATTTATGTTTAACCACTGAAGAATGGCATTTAGAAAGCTGCAGCCTGGAAATGAGTCTTTTATCAAATTGCAGAAGAGACTGAGTGGGAGGATTGTACAAAGTAACCAGAAAGTGATGGTCAAAGGGGAAATGAGCAGACTCTCATAGACAGAGTGGAAAATGTCAGGGGGGGTGCGGAGAAGCAGGCTCGTTTTCTCTCTCTTTTTTATTTTTTAAGAAAATGACTTAGAAATATTAATATCTAAGAAAAACAGTAAAGGAAGAAGACAGATATCATCGCGTAACTGAAGTATAAGATATCAGATAGCTGCATTTGCAGCTGGTGGAGATTATGTGTAACATATAACCTGTTGCCAATTCCTTTGATGAAACCAGCGCTCCCTTTATGCTACGCTTGCAAATAAATGAGGTGGTGACCAGTTACCATTAATCTTCTGAAAATCACAAATGAAGGCCAACAGTTTTCTATCAGCCTCCTCATGAAAATACAGTTGAGGTAAGATCAAAGCTCTGGGGCTACAGCAGGAATGCCTGATTTTGACCAAATCTATCTGGAGCAGCAGGCGAATGAAGGATGGACACAGGACTGGATTAAAAAAGGTATATCAGTGTGCCTGGCAAAGGTGGCACACCCAAGGCTCAGAGCGCATTTCCTCCGGCTCCTGAGAGAACACAGCCCCTTCTCCAAAACCTCCTGTTCTCCCTTCCTTCCTACACTTCTTCTCACCAAGTCCAATGGAAGAACCGGGATGAGTGATCCACAAAGGTTTCTAATCCCACCCTTCCCCGCAGCCATAAGGGTTACAAGCAAAACCCTCCATGTCCCCTCTCAGCTTTGGTAATAACTTTGCTACAAACTCCTCATGCCTACGTATTATTGACATTAATTTCCAAATCCTCCTGTTGCTCATAAACTATGTTCCCATGATATTGGGAGGAAAATACAGAGAGAAACCCCTGTCTGCCACCATCATCACAACAACCTCCGCAAACTGTCAAGCAGAGTATGATAAGAAACCCTCCTTTATAAAACAAAGGTGGTGAGCATAAGCTCTAAAATGGGAGAGAGTCCAAAGGGCCAATCAGAGCTTTAGCTGATTGGAAAACTGAGGTGCCCAGCACCAAAAATCTCCTTTTGACTGACTTAGAGACAGTTTTTCTTTGCCTTTCCCATTTGTGCTTCCCCACTTCTTCTGGGACTGCTTTTCCTCTGGGTCAGATTTCGTCTCTCTCCAGATGAGACGGGATATTATATTTTATAAAGAAAAAAATCCTACATCAGCACAGAGACACGAAAGCTCAAAGTTGCTCCCATTCCCACAGATACAGAGTCCTGTGAGAGACTTGTGGATGCTGTCTGGAAGAGATGAGGGACAGCAGGCAGGTTTTCTGCTCTTTTTTGGCTGCGGCAGTGTATGGGAAATAGGAATCTGTGCATGCCTGGTAAGCAAGCAAGTAAGCCGGCGTGAAGAAACACCAAACTCATCAGCCAATTTCTTTCCCCCCCCCCCCCCATTGGGACAGCTTACCAGACTTTGAAGTTTTGCTAGCCAATGAGTATTAGTGTGCTGTGACAGCTGGCAATGCATTCCAGTGGGTAAGTGATGGACTGGCTCTGGAGAGAGTAAAATAAATTATGAAGTGGGTGAAATTTCAGCCCTCCAAATAACAGTCCAATGATTTCATTGGAATGGCTGTGTCTGGCAACATATTCAGACACATACAGCTGGGCAGAACACACAAACGTTCCTATATGAAACGGCCACATGCATAGGAGGGGAGGGAGTTCTCGCTGCAGAAGCGAGCCCAAGTCCACAGACAGAGAGAGGGGATTTTCAAAATATGCATGCTCGAGACGCAGCCATGTGGAGTTCTATGTAAATGTAAATATCGGAGCCAGTGATGAGTACTTTATATAAGCTGCTCAAAACCAACATCTTCGGGATTTCTCAGATGTTGTGCATGGCCTATGGAATGTCATCTACTGGTTGCATTGTCAATGCACCATCATATACAAAAGACTCAATTTTTATCTTGATAAGCATAATTTACATGGATAGTTTTGCACTTGGAGACATGAATAGGTAGTGCAAATTAGAGTCCATGATGTAGAATTTTCTGGGAAGCAAAATTAAGCCAGGTATCTACCTCCCATCTGGAATTAAAAAGGTTTAGACAGCACCACCCTGCCAGGTCCCTCTCAAACTCTCAAAACCACGCCTTTCAAAATGCCTGACCTGTGACTGTCAGCACAGAGTGAATGATAAGGAGTTAATTGCTTTCTTTTGCACCTGAGAGGAGGACGAGGGCTGGTGATGGACCTAGGCTGACTGATGGAGGTGAAAGGGTCAGAGGAGAGGAGAACAGCTTTTCAGGACAGGAGGTTTCCTATTTGTACCTGTAGTCCCTTCCATGAAGTTGTATATTCTGAATGTATCATCAACCAACAAACAAACAATGAGCAGCCTGTTCTGCCAATATTTGTTTTTCCATAGGTTCTTCTTTTCTCTTTTTGTCAAATATAGTCAACACAATTTGTTTTGATCGGGGAAGGACTGTGGAGCTTAGTTCTCCAGAATCCATAAATCTTTTTCAGCCTCTGGATGAGATCCATGGAAGTGTAAAACACCATTATAAATAGTTGGATGTGTGTTTGCTTCTATCTCTTATCTACTCCCATTTGAAGCAGAAGTAACTAAAATCTATAAAAGTCCAAATGTTGAATTAATGTGTTTTCACTGATACGGAGAGCACACACATGAGGAATTTCTGCAAGTTTTACATTTGGCCAGGGACATTGAGGTCTGCAATGATCTACATCTGTGCAAAACCAGTCTGCAATGATCTACATCTGTGCAAAACTGTCTCCGTGTTACCAGCTACTGCACAGGCTGTGTACGCCGTGTGCGTGCGTGAGCCTTCGTGCTTTGGGCTGACTCCCTTGCCAGAGCAGCCGGTTCATGGTCCTTCCCCTCTACACCATGGTGACACTGAGCTCTAACAGCTTTGCGGCTCATGTGTCAGCTGCCTAAAAGAGAAATCTGTGCGCTGGGAAAATTTACTGCAAAACTCCTAGCTACTCACGTTTGTTTTGCAGTGGTTTTAATCACCATTAGCCAAAGCTAATGGATACACTGACTCAAAAAATCAGTTTCTTTCAGTTTTTGAAAGCTTCATCAGGAACTTAAACTTCAGGGATAAACCACTCCTGGCTAATATGACATCATCCCATTTCCTGTCTTTTCATCATACGCTGGCATGATGACTTTTGTTCTTATACCAGAGTAATTAATTTCTCTGGTACAAGGCAATTACTACTTCTTGTCTTAGGAATACCTATGTGACTGTAAACACATTTTTCTGTTTGGAAATCATAATTCTGATATTTCTGCTACTATATATCTACTAAATTAAAAATCAAACTAAATAGTTTTCATGTTAGCCCATTAATCAACTCAAAGCCTATGTACTTTTGCAAAATCCTAAAGGACTCTTAACAATATAAAATCTCTTTAACTCCATCAAATTTCCAAGTTTAAAGCCTGGGGAAATGTTTTGATTACTCTTAAATGGTTCTCAATACTGAAGGAGGAATGGCTTGCAAAAAAGACGACAATCTTGAGCTTAAAAAATACATATACATTGTAGCCTTTTGTTTTCTTTTGAAGTTAAACAAGAGGACTGAATAGCCCAAAAGGGAAGTATTTCAAGCTAACTTGCAATGACAGAGTGGTTAGGGCAAAACTTTCTTTTCTGTTTCACTTCGATCTACATTCACTTTCTTTCCAAATCTTTCAGCTAAGCTATCAAAGTAAAGATTAATCTTTCGTGATCTCTGACCTTTTTTATTTTGTCATAGGATCATTTATGCTGCCAATATTCTTTGCGATATTGTGGGTTTCAGTTTCTCCTCTGCTCTCTTGCTGTTAGACCTCTTGAACACCCTTCCAGCTAGTAAGCCCAGAGATCATGAACTCACATGAATGCTTTGATAGCAGTCAGAAGCACTGAGAGCAGTACTTCTGTTTGTTTAAATAGAATGTATAATTATTGTCTTTGGTGTAGTTGCAAGGAGAAAAAAAGGATTAAGATACTATTGGACACCATCCCAGCCCTGCTGGAATCCTCAGTGGTTTTCAGGGTTTAAAATTACCAAGATGATAATTTTCACTGAGAACAGTCAGTTATGGATAAGGAGATACATCTGTATGCTCTGTTTCAAGTAAGCAAATTGCTAGAAGTGTTCTGAGGGGCCGTTGCTGATATTCAGGCATGTGAAATAACAATGGGACAGTCACATTCATTTCAGTCTCCACCAGCTCCCTTCTGTAACATGCCTCTCAGTTAAGCTTTATTCACCATTGTGTTATTTTTAGCCTGGTTTCGAAAGGAAACAAGGCATATGAGACCGCGTTGTCTGTCTGTCTGCTTATCACTGCCTCCATAATAATGCACTATTGGCCAATTTGACCAAACTTGACACCGGGATAAAAGTCTGCCGGATGTGAAGTAGCTGCCAGTTTCCCAAAAGTGGGTGGCCGATGGAGAGACGCCAGTGGGAGCTGAGCAGCTGCCTGGTTTCTGGGGCTGGCCAGCACCTCAGCAGTTGGCACACACACACCCCACTCACAGCACCAATAGCCCTAACACCAAAACTGTGCATGGATACAGGGAAGGGGTGAGTCATTAGGAGCCATCAGGAGCTGGCTGTTCTTTCCTGGGCTTCCCTCTCTGGAGTTTCTCTTTGATATCTGCACACAGAAAGAAACCTTCCTGCCATTTTACTGTTTCTGTTGGCTGCGCTTCTTCATCTTATTGCATATTACCACTCATTTTCCACTACACATTTTGACACTGTCACAAATACAGACTTCATTATGCTAAGGCACAGAACTTCTCAGGTTTCCCCCATTATTATTTTTGCCATCATGTCCAGCTTCAGTTAGTCTTTTTGTTTTAAGGCACATGGTAAGAAAGACATTTGTTAGAAAACAACTTTCCAAAATGACACCTTTGTCAGGTGTCATTATTCCTCTTATCAGAAAAAATTATAAATATGAGGCCCAGTCCTACTCTGCTGCTGACATTTAATTAGGCAAAACATAACAATGAGAGGGAAAAGATCAAATTTCCAACAAGCATCACCTACTACATTCACAGAGGGTACAGACCAGCCAGTGGAAAAGGCAGCATCCTGACTGGTTAGCCAGAAATTAAGTTGACAGGGTAACTAACTCCAGGTGATGACTGCTGGTGGAAGTCAGGAGGACCCCATCCTCTCAACCAGCTCACATAGTGGAGCAGAGATGCAATACCTGATGGGCAGCCAGGACCCCCCCATACTCCTGCTACCAGGTTGGGCCATGTCACCCTCCATGACCATGGAAGTGAAGCTGATATTTGGCCAGCATTGATTCTACTTGCTAGTGAGGGGGTCAGCAGGCTGCTTCGTAGCAAAGATCAAAATATTTCAGTAGCAGTTCCCTTCCCCACCCCATTTTTCCTCTGAGACCAATTTAGTGCTCAACAGCCTTATTCTTTTCATACCTCAGCACTGCAAAGGCAGAAAGCTTGGTTTGGCAGACCCACAACCAGCGGAGAAGAAGAAAACCTCTGAGGAACCACCAGCTGTCACATTTACATTCCTAAAGGAGACCAGTACCCCAGGATCAGTCACAGGGACATTGGAGGGGTGCAAATTTTGAGTCATCCCCCAACCTGAAATCAGGGCTTGCACTCTGACCCAGAAGAGAGGTAGCAGCGCCATGAAAAGCTATTTGTGGTGCCTAAAGATTAAATAATACCAAGCTGGATAAAATGTCTGTTTTGGCCAAAGTGGACAGACCGGGGAGCTTGGCTGCTTTGGGGCTGTTTATTTATTCATTTATTTATGTATTCTTTGCCTGTTAATGACTTCACATACAGAAGCCTAAACAAAAACTATATTTAAGCCTTTAAAGCCAGCCGACTGGCAGAATTGTGAAGTGTCTGCAATTCCTATTAAGAACCAACTGCTGTTTTCTCATTTGAAAGTGCAGCTTGGCATCTCTGGAATGGAAGCACTGGGAGAAAAGCTTCGCTACTCAGTTCAACTCCTCAACAAACCAAGGAGCCCGCAGAATATGGGGAGGGGCAGGGTGAGAGATGCCCACTGTGTAATGGTTCACTGGGGTCTTTGCTTTTCTTTTCTAACAGCCTATTTTGAGTCAGCATAACACAGTGTCATCAAGTACTGAGGCTGTTAGGTTCACTGACTCCTTTGCAAAACACAGAATTATTTTCCCAAATATTTATCTTTTCAGCCAAAAATGTCTGTGCTTGATTTCTGACTGGAGCTACGTTCTTGGAAGCAAAAGCAAAGTTCTTTCAGCTGTTTGAAATAACTTTAGAAATGCTTTTATAAAAAAAGTCGAACATAGTTGCATGTATTTTGCAATCAAATTAAATTTGACAAGTGGTTTGGGCAATGCTTTCATGTAGACCTAGTGCCTTTGCTGGACTTGAAATAAAACAAGGATCTGCCAGAGGAAACATGCAACTTGTGCATTCATGTGAGATGTATCTTTACAAGGTGGACATGAATGCATTGCTAGTCATAGCATGGACACAAGTACGCAAAAGACAGCACAACAATCGAAAACAGAACCTGGCACAACACTTGTGAGTTTCCATGTCTCATACCCTCTTCTAGTCTTGAGACGAGATGGATTAGTGGGGCAGTGGAGGAAATAAATCTACTAAACTTGAGTGAAATGAGTACAGAAGTACAAACTGGGAAGACTGAGATTAAATAAAGGTGAAGGAGGCTGGCATGCATCCCAATGATTACTGAACCAAACAGGAATATCACACAATTCTCTTCATTAAGGAAAGTAAAAATAATCATAAAATGGAAAATTCGGAATTACTTTCTCAGGCTTGAGAGACCTTATTCCATTTAAAGCTGAATGAAGAGAAGAGATGCCACTCAGTTTAGCTACTGAGCTAAACTTAGAAACACACTGTACACAAGCTCACTACCACACCCCAGAAGACCATTAGCTATCATAGCACATGCTATGTCATCTGGTCTTTGTATTTCATATCACTTTAACAGAAGCACACTGGTTAACAGAAGCACATTATTTTTGGAAGTAGGGGTGGAGTAAGGAAGAGAACAAAAGAAGGAAACTAGTGCATTAAAAAATGAAAAACCACTCTAAAAAAGAGATGCTGAAATATGCTGGAAAGCAGTGATTGTCCTTAAAAACCTTTCTTCTCTATGTGGAATTTTCACTGGGAAATTAATACTGAAGTTACACCGATGAATTACTGAAATCTCCACATAAAATCTGCACTCAGGGTCCTGGATTTTGCACTTCTGCTTATTAAAAGTGCAAAGATGTGAAACACTTCTGATCTTTTAATTTATGTGCTTGTGCCAAGAAATTTTTGTGACATATCCATAGGATGTCTTTTTCTACTTTTTCTCTCTCCAGATTTTTTTAAAAAACCCTTGTTAATTGAACTTATAGCATCATTCATCTATCCGAAAGAGGGAGAGGATGTAGGAGATGGCCCCTTCTTGCCACATGGGGAATAACTTGATCTGTGAAGCTCACTGCCAGATGTTATGGAGACCACTTTGGTTCCTTGGGGGACAGGTGTATAGGTGCTTCCTATGCTGGGTGCACAGCTGCTTGCCAAGAGCAGGGAAGGACAACATCCTATGTGCTTGCATGACTTGCAAAACATGACTGCCTGGACAAGATGAGTTCCTCCTCTAAAACATAACCGGCAAAGAGCGGCTCCCTACCTCCCCTCCATGGGACCTGTCTTTAAAAAGCCACGGAAAAGAGCCAAAGCACGTTGCAGTCCCTGGGGAAAACATCTGCTGTTGCACAGGACTTCTGCACTAGTGAGTCTGCCCCAACCTTGCCTGGTGGCCACACTACCCCCGTGCCTCCTGCTCGACTCTGGTCCAGCACAGCTGGCAATTGCGGTGCGAGGAAGCAGACAAAGCATCTGTCCTCTTTTTCATTTAAAAAACTGCTACAGTATGATTTTTCTGCTGAAGGTCTGCTGCCTCTTCTAAGTCATACTTGTCCTGATAAAATAAAGAAGCCTGAGAGAGGATTTTGTCTCATGGTGGAGGTGGGGTACAATTTCTGACTGCTATTGCAGGAAAAGCTGTTATTCTCATTAAGTCATCCTCTCTGCAATATCATGCAGCATTTGTGGAGTGCTGCAACTGTTTCTTTGGCAAATGTTCAAATTAATATAAGCAATCATATTGTTCTAAGGTCATCCAGGAAACCAACAGCCTCCCTTTCCTCCTGACCCTCTCACCAGCTTCCTGCCTTTCCTGCGCTCTTCCTAACACACTTGGCCGGTTTCAGCACGGCATTGCCTTGGGGAAGTGAGCTGCTCGGAGATTCCTTTGGCAGAAACTCCCTAAGAAATAAAAAAGTTCTTCCTGGAGCTTCCGCCTAGCCCCTTGAATACAGCATCCTTCCTGAACACGGCCAAACTCCTTTGCTCAGGCCCATAAACATCTTGCTTGACTCTGATGGAATAGCAGCACTCCCAGGAATTCGCAAAGCAATTTGCTCCTGAGGAACCTTTTTGCTACACCCACAATTGCACCTCTTCATGTCCCCTTCAGGGAAGAAGAAGGGTAAGTAGGTGTTTCCCTGAGGGCAACTTGCTGACCAACAGCAGGGAAAGCGATCCATGCCCTTCACGATGATCTGCCACTGCCTGCCTTTCCAACCTTGTATCAGGAGGCTTCTCTGCACAGGAGAGACAAGAGGAAGACTGGAGGGATAATGATTGGTGACACTTCACTGGGACCTCATGGCTCACCTGCCAAGACAAAGCAAACCCTGCTAAGAATAAAAATTAGGGCATTACAGAGAAGGTTGCAGAGGGTAATTCCTCTCTTGAAGGCTGGTGCCTGTCCCATGAGACAGAAGGGAGTGAAATGGGGCCAGCTGGCGACAGGGGCAAAAAGCAGCTGGATCTATCAGCGAAGAAATCGGGAGGGGTGTATGGGGAACCTAGACCTGGGGCTGGTCTTTGAGTGGGACCTTGCAAACATCTGGAAGAGCGCCAATGTTTATGTTGTGCCAGGGGCATGCCTCCAGGGACAGGATGATGAGTCTGGCAGCATGTTCACCTTGTTGTGCTGACCAAGCCACAAGTAATTGTGTTGATTAAACAAATACCCTGAGAGATCTGAGAAGAGCTGGGCAGCTGTAGGCATGTCGAGTGCCTGCGCCGATGGGAGCAGCTCCAGAGAGCAAACAGGGGAGAGGAGAGCCGCTGGCATGTGAAGAGCTTGCTAGGAATGGGCCTATGAACATGAAACCGCAGCAGGAGGGAATGCACGGCCAGGCGAAGGGAGGGGGAATTTCCACAGCGCACTTAAAGATCTTATAAAATGTTCATTAAATTAGGTTTCCAGCGATTGTCAGCACTTGAATTATAAGGACCAAATGCAATTGAAAAACTACCTTTTGCTTTCATGTGAAACTGTAACTGCACATCAAACGTTTTAATCTTCTCCAATGACTAAATATGTGGAAATCTGTAGGTCTATTTATATAAAAACTTCCAAAGGATACGTTATCTCTGTGATTTACCCCCACTCCTTCCCCAAGGGATTTTTCTTTCATGTCTTCTTGCACTGTCTACATTTATTTACCAGTGAATATCACTTCAAATGAATTTAGTAGCAGGGATGTTTATAGAAATAGCACGTTTTCAATGACTTGTGGGGAATACTTACAAAGTGAATGCTGTAAAACACAAGTGTGTTTACATTAGAAAACCAATAACAGACTGGTTAACAACCAGTCTGGGTGTGGAAGAAAATAGGAGACCTGTTCATCCACTCTAAACTAGTCTACAGTCTTGAATATCAAAATGCTTTCCAGTGGTTTTTACCTATTTTGTGACAAACCTGTTTCTTAGTAAGCTTTAGATCATGAATTTTCCACTGAAACTATTTGGAGGATTGCTTGAACAATAATTTGAATAATCATTTGAAAATACGTTATTCTAGACGGAACGAAATAAAGCAATAAGCTTTTCCAATAAGCAATTTGCAATAAATTATTCAATCACCTCTAATCAAAAGTGCATAGCCTGAAGGAGAGTAAAGAAAAATATCTCAAAGCAGCAATTAATCTGTTATATTAATGAAAGGAACCATGTGTGACAAGTGTACAAAATGAACCTTCCCGGAAACCCTCGTACATTCTTGTTCCACTTTGGAGAACAATGATTTAGTTATTAATTTCTTTGACAAGGAACACTTGCTTCCAGTTCATCCAGCTGCTTAGTGGTTAGAAAACAGGAGCAATGTGACAAAAGAAGGGACAACCCCATTACCCCCTTTTGTAAGTGAAGTTTAATTTAGCTGATGAAGCCTACAACCCTTCGTGCCCTGTGGAAGCCCTCTACCATCTGGTCCTCAGGTTAAACTCTGTAGCTGGCACCCAGAGTTTAGATAACTCTTTATGCTATGTGAATGGGATGGAGAAAAGGGCAGCAGCAAAGGGGTTTAAACTCTCAACAACAGACAGCATTCATGACCCTCTTCTGGCCTTGCTCTCGTGCCTCAGTGAAGAGATGAAACCTCTGTAACCCCTACGAGTGCACGTGCAACTCTGCAGCACCTCCTCCCCTTCCTCCCTCCCAAGTGAGACTGTTCAGCACGTCTGGTCTCTATTCCTAAATGGCTGCAGGATGACTGAGGCGCTACTTCTCACTATGCATACTGTTGCTGGAAGTATTTCCCAGAGCTTTCAGATGATGAGTAATTTAGCTGACTTTGTCAGGCCCTCTATGACTCTGATTTAAGCAAAGAAAGGAGGAAAAGAAGCCACTGACACTTTCTATGTTCTTCTCTTGATGCACCTGGGAAGGAAACATTAAGACACCAGGTTTCACTAGATATTCAAAGAGTCCTTTTCAGTTTTTTTAGCATGCTGTAGCCTTTTCTTATTTTGCTCTATTTTGAAAGCATAATCTACTAGGACCTAATTCTGCAGTGCATATAAAAGACTGCTGAATCTGTGGCCAATTACACCTCTGAATATCTGCAGTACCAAGAATTGGTTTCACTTGAAATACACATATCTCTGCATACTTAAAGAAACAATCAGATAGAACCATTTTACTTCCAGCTGTAAGAAATGTGACATCTGAATTGAGGCAAACTGAAATGCTCGCTGTAAAGGAAAAGTTGCAACAAATACAAATTAATGTCATAGAATTGTAGAATGGTTCGGGTTGGAAGGGACCTTAAAGATCATCTTGTCCAACCCCCCTGCCACGGGCAGGGACACCTCCCACTAGACCAGATTGCTCAAAGCCCCATCCAAACTGGACAACATTTCCTAGGCAAATAGGAAGTAAAGCCCTTACTCTGAGGGAGAGAGAAATGGTCTAAAATGTACTGAAATGATTAATTATACTAAAGCCATCATGGGAATATATCCAGTATAGGATAGATGAGCAGTATGGATTCACTCAATAGAGGAACCCCGACAAAGTTAATACTGTCATTAGCCAGGCAGAGCATGTAGATGGACACAGTTGACATATCTTCAAGACAAGTAACATGCTCCTTTGTTTTTGGAAAGCTAACTTTCATTCCTTGTCTTGATTTAAATTTGCTCAGGGCAAAATGAAATCAAAGTTTAATCAAGGAAGAGACAAAAGAAGAAAGAGGTACATACTGGTAAATGTGGTCTTGAGTTATCTGAATACCCAAGGCAGAACCAGAATGCAGGTCAGAATTAACACAAAGGGTTGGAAAGCCTGCGTTTTCATATAAAAACCAGAAAATCATCAACACATTGCTCTCTCTAATTCATCAAGATAGAGCCACTACTACAACACTAAAAGAAGCTCTGAGTGTCTCAGGTATATCAGGGGTGTTTTACAGAGGTACCTGGTAAGCCACCAGACACAACAGTGTTGGTATCAGGACAAGTCTAAGTGGGGAAAAGCAGGAAAGTCAAAACAAATACACTGAAGCAGTGATTTTTAAAGCACATTAAACCCCTGACTAAAAGGTACCATTCAGAAATACAGTATCCTTACTTTTTAATCATAGACCACTAAATGAGCAGCTTTTAATCTATTTTAGCCAGCAGAGAAGCTCTTCTGTGAAGGCTTAACAAAACTTTCCAGTCTTCCCAGTACCTTGCCAATTTTCACCAAGGCCATGAAGGGAAAGAGCCCTCTAGCCATCACCCCTCTAAAAGCAGAGGGTTGCTTTTAGTTATGCATTGACAAGAAGGAAGTTGCTACTCGGAGGTCAACTTATTAAATAGTTGTCCTAGGAAATATCCTTTAAGACCCTAAGGTGGCTTTGTCCAATAACTGCTCGTGGGTGGACACTGCTACTGTAAGCAATACTGCAACCACTCCAAAAGCAACACACTGGAAAAAACAAATCCCTGCATCTAGCCAAATACCAGGTAAAAATTCCCCTTCCAGAGCCTTACAGAGATGACTTGATAATGTCTAGAAGGAGTCACTGAACTCATAGCTTCCCTGGTACACAAACTTCTCTCTGGCTGCCTTACCAGCACACTGTCCTAAAACAAAGTAGCCATTGGTCTAAAAAAGAATCCTCTGGATCCGTGATATTCCCTTTTCCAAACCTAAACCAGACAGTCATGTGATGTTCCAGCCCAGTTTCTAAAATGAATAATTACATTCTTCAGAACTTTGCAATATAATCATGGACACCTTTAGAGAAACCAGATATCCTTGTAGTTTTGGACTAATCTACTTGCAGATTGTTTACACAGAGTACAGTTATCTCCTTCCATTGTTAAACCCAAATAAAGTAGACATCACTCACATAAAAAGAAGAAAAAAACCTACTCTCTTTCAAGGACAATTTATGTGGGGATCTTCAAGGGTTCTAAAAATCCAAGAGAAATACAGACATATAAAAGAGTAGAATTAAGAAGTGAAAACAGCATTGCCGAAAGTATCCCTATTTCACTGACACAGTACATGTAAATGAGAACACTGCATCCTTGTTTCTTCAAGGCAAAAAACCCCTTCATGCTAGATGAAAGGAGTTTCTAAATTATAGCTATAAGTTTTTAACAAGAGTTCACAAGGTTTCCTTCCTTAAGTACTGTTTAGATAAGGTGCTTTACAACAGAAATTCACCCTTTCTCAGGTTCAAACAAGATTGTAGTTTCCTGTCATTCCAAATTTCTCTGTACCTCTGTCAAACCACCACTGCTCATTCTCAACAGTGAGGGTTCACCACCAACTAACAACTCAGTCAGTGTCTCACCCACAGGGTTGGATCATTGGGACACTTCACACGTTCAAGATGTAGTGTTTCCTTGGGTGGGAAGGCAGGTAGAGTTAAGCATAACAAAATTAAGGGGGAACAATGTCCATGCAAGGCCATCTGCATAATAAGCAGCAGCTTATTATTGTTTTTTGCTGTATCTGTACACTTGGAAACCAAAACTATCTGCCAGAAATTAAGTGCCACACGGTGCGACCAGTTTACCTGAATTACCACAACACAGGGCCAGGAAAGAAATCTGTGGTAGTGTCAGCAAGGTCTCACGTAGTGTCTTGATGAGAAGAGCTGCAGAAGATTCTATGTCCACCTCTCCATCCCTCCCTATTTCTGAGTCATAATTTCACCTCATCCATCAGTGAGAGAATGGTGGAGCATCCAGGTCTGCAGCCTTCGAGAGTAAGAGGTGGGGGGGTGAGGTTTACTGGAAAGCTGCTCATATTTCATTCGAGTAATCCTGTCTGCTTCCAAGCAGATTTCAGAAAAATATCAGTGTTCTGCTGAATAGCTTTAATGGGATTACCTTTAAGGCTTCTCTAATAAGTGGTGTTATTAAGTTGCCTGGCTCATACGGAGACTTATGCATAACCACTGGCACTCCCCCTTTTTCCTGGTTTTGTTACAAATTGGAATTACTGTCTACTTGGTATTGGGTTTCGTGTTTTAAAGAGGATTGGGTTAGGGGAAAATCTGTTGGGTAAAGCCCTTTTTAAATTTTTGCCTATGTTAAAAAATCCCTTTCTTTCAGCCTACGAAACATGCCTTAAAAGGGATTAGAGATGCTTTTCAGTATGAATCTGCCAGGAAGTCCAAATCAAGATTTCACAGATCAAACACCGGTACAAATGATTGCAAAGGCCTAAGATTTTGCAGGAAAAAGAAAATTATCTCAGATTTCTGAACTCAGTCAGAAAGTCCAGTAGAAATTAAAGTGAGTGGGCAGAGTTTGAAGTGATGTAATTTTTTCAGCATCTCAAGGTGAGTAATTTAAAAAAATATTTATATTTGAATCACTCAATTTTTTTAAAAGTGAATGCACTTAGAGAGCATTAACTAGAAATGTTTTGAACTTGATGGAAAATCTCTCTAAAAGTGAATGAAAAAAGACTATTAAATTCAAGGAGTTCTTGATTATATCTCTTCAAAATAAATTAAAAAAATTACATGTGGTATCCTAAGACCAAAGCACATCATGTTAACATGAATGAAGAACTGTTAAACACAGGAAAGATTCACCCCCATGAAGACAACCCGTGGAAATGACACAAAACCCCAGAGCTACTGTATCCAGATAAAGTGTTATTGGAGAAAATTCCCCAGAATATTATGTTTAAAGGGCCTATGCACTTGTGGGACATTCACCAGTAGTAACGGTGATCATCAGGAAGGTTACAGCTGTGTTGGTAGTGTTGACACCTGCAATGTCATTCTCATGTACCTGTGACAGGAGTCAAATAAGCCCTGACTCCAACACAGTGACTGCCAACGAGTTTTAGCACAAAGGCAATTTGTTTTCCTTCTTTTATGACTTGATCCTCCTCCACCTCTGTTGGCAGCAGAACCTTTTGTTGACTCTAAAAGGTGCCTACTTTGAATAGTTTCATGTGGCATTGCTGAAGGAGACAGAGCTGTTAATAGCTTTGAAAGCTTTTAAAAAATTCAGTTTCCATCGTTAGGCTTATGGGAGAAGACTCTCTCTACATAGTTACTGGCTGTTAAAGTTTTGGTAGGCAGTTGCATCTGGAGACCAAAATCCTAAGGCAACGAGTTTTAGGAAAATATTTATTTATTTATTTATTTATTTATAGTTATTGATTGCCTTAGAAAAACAAAGAACACTGATTTTTCTTTAGGGTCTCCATCTTGATATGTGGGACCTCATATGGAGCTGGAACTTCAAGTGGAAGAATGCTAATACAGCACAAGAAACCTGCGTGGGCTTTGTTTTTCACGTGGGAAATAGCACAGATGAGTTTTAAAACAGTAATAAAAGTAATTGAGCAATTGCCAAGGCCTGTAGACATGATCTCAGGATTTCACTCACTGAGCAAATACCCTTGAAACTCCCATTATGGTTTGTGAATAAGCCACTGCCTTACTTTCTTAGAGATATCATCACTACAAATAAAAATATTGAATCCCTGGGGAGATCAGAAGATTCTGGTCTCTGTTCTCAGGTACTTTTATTTTCTGGGGTGTGCATGGGATCCCTGCTCTATTTCTTGGAAATGGAAAAAAGAGCCTTGGGATTTGCTACACCAACCAGCCTCCTGTTTTCCTAATATACACCTGACCTTTCCTAACTACCTGGTTGAAGGAGGAGTTCAAAACACAAGAAACTGCACTCTGGCAGCTCTGTAAGCCTTCTGCTCAGCATTTTATGCTGTGAGAAATTTCATTGCTGTTAGTGGGACTCCTCATGCAGAAAGGTGTTTTTCAGTGCCATCAAAATCTCACCCTACATAAATCTAGTGTTGTATGAAATATACTGTACATTATTGGTTCAGCTTGAACGTGCCAATAATTAAGGAAAACATATTCTGAAACTGTATGATTCTGAGACTCCAGGACACATTTAAACGACTTCACCTTTTTACACAGCATAAGGTGAAATCATTCTTTTTCCAGTTGCATTGGAAAATCTATTCATGCCCAGGCTTTCTGTGTTTTTCTAGTGACTCCCAATGGACATTACCAAACCAGCATCACTGCTAAATTTCCAGGCAAAGATATGGGGCCCTGAGGTATAACGGAGCTGCTTGAGAGAACGACTGCTTTTTTAAGGATGGCTTCTTTCAAAATAGCATTATTACTATATTTGAAAGATCAAAGAATTGTTATCCATGATTCATTTTTCACTGACTTCTCAATACGTATATTTAAACAAACAAATAGTGGAAGAGCATGAACAATAGAAAAATAATAAGTAAAGTTTTCATAAGGAACTTAGGTTCTAAGGAACTGCACTCCACTTTAAAGAATGATTTATACATCATAAGCACACCAAAACCCATCTTCAACAATTTTATGCTTTTGAATCAAATACATTTTCATCAGTTGACCTGTGTTTCTAAATGGATGGTACAAGCACTGAGTGATTTCTGAAAGCAGTTCAACTTTTTCACTCAATGACCTAAGTGTATTTACGGACACAAAGTTTTATATATCTCTTTGATATTTAAGGACCTTTGTTGCACATATTACCACAGAGAGAACATTCAGTTGTTCATTTGTTGGCTGTTTAGGACTATTGTGGCAAGAAAAAGGTTATATTTACTTGCAGAGGTAAGTGGAGAAACTTTTGATATTAGGCGATACTTTCTCCCAAGGGATAGAAGCTGGCTATGATCAAGAGAAGCTAGGGACAACCACTGACTGTGATAAATGAATATACAGAGATGGAAAAGGAAGGGCTTGTTGCTAAAAATTCCTCTGTTGTAATTCAAAGTGTCAAGATGCAAAACTCAGCAGGGCTGTTCCAATATCTGATCAAGTCTAGGATGCTCTGATGACCTTTCTCGTTCTTTTTTTCTGTGAGAAGGATGGAAAGTCACAAGTATGAGTAATAGAAATGTCTTTCACCGAAAGGACTCTAAGTCTAGTCCTTTTTTAGACATGCTAAAAATTTTCCTCTCTGTTCCTCACAACCCGTTTACATTCCTAATCTTCATGTGGTGCCTATTAAGAGAGCATAAATATGGAATGCTAAATCTCTGTGTATCCCAAGCTATCTACAGCCCTGAAGGATTCGGAAAAAATTAAACAAGAGAGTAGGCAGACTTCCAGAAATAGTACAGCTTTAACAAAAACATGAAATATTTATAGAACATGTAAAGAACAAAGGAAATGCAGCATTTCCTCCACGTACAATTTCTATTAGTGTTTCAGGAATACTAGTCCCCTTCCATGTTGCTACTCCGAGGAGAGGGACCACAGCTAATATACCTAATAAACTCTCCTGGATTAACCTGATTTTGTTGAGAATACACATTCCAGTGGCATATCCAGTGCAATCCAGAATTGCTATTTTACTTCAGTTAAGTTTTTGAAAAAAGGAATCTTATAGTAAACCTTTTGGCTGCAGATAGGTGAGGCTTACTGGTAGCAAAACTGCAGTGGTGAAGTAATTGCATATCTCATTTTGTAACCACATAACGTTAACTGAATATGCAAAGTGTCTGTTGCTATAACAGCCAATCCTGGGCTAGTGTAACCAATAGGAATTAAAAATAAAAAATGCATGACCAGTGTCTCCTTCAGATATCTTGAGACACACAGCATTTCTGTAATTAATGGACAGTAAAATCATGGAGATCATTCTAACTGAATTGGTAGATTGGTCTCACTTGGCATGGTGTGGATGTAGGATTGCTCAGTCCATTTTAAAATGGGATATTACAAAATAACAGGCACTTTAGAAAAAACTTAGTGTAGGATTGCAAGACAAAAAGGATGGTTATGGATCCAAGGCATTTCTGCTGTCAAAAGTTTAGCAATCTTCAGAATGATTTTGAATATTTATATCAATGCCAAAGTGTCCAGATTTTTTAATTTAGTTCTGAGAACATTTTTAATAATTAAGCTTTTGTACTTCAAGATTAAGCTATGATCTATTAGAGATACAGATAAGGCCAAGTGTGGAAAGTAAGTGACTCTACAATTGCATGCAGCAGAATTCTTGCACAGCCTACAGTGGTGCTTGTGGTGGGACATGGAGTACTGGAGCAAAGGTACCTCAGTTCAAGACCGAAAAGCAATGTGCATCTATTTTCGCATCTGTTAAATGAGACATAGAAAAGTTAAACAACTTTAATTTTAAAGACACTTACTCAGTGGTAGAACAGAAGAAAGCTTAGATTGTCTTCTCAGTTACGTAGTATCCTTAGATATTTGGATAGCGAATAAAATGGAACCCTAGGGTGAGAGGGGAGAGACCCAAGCTGGAGCTCAGTGTTGGAAGAAAGATTTCTTCAGGGTATATGGAAGGAGCCCAGTGCTCTTCATGGTGAAGGAGGGTGAGGTTGAAGTTCTTTAGGGTGTTTCTCTGAAGCTTCCCTATAGTTTCAAAGGCTCATCAACCCAGACTCCTACAGTTTATCCAACACCATGGGGAGCTGGTGATGACAGTCCTGTAAGCATGAGAGGATTAGTTACAGATAGCTCTTCTGCCCATGCCTCCCTCTCACCTGACAAGGCAGCTCTACTTATAAAACAAGGTTAACCTTCAGACAAAGCAGTTCTCCAGCTTCTGCTGAGTTATGATGCTAGGTTTAAACAGTGTTATTCTCAGTCCACTTAATGTCTTAGCTATATTATCTAGGCACTGGCCTAAGAGATGGAAAAAGAATCTAATTTCCACATTAAAAATATTCCTATAAAAATGAACCAGGCCAAACTGAAAGCCTTATTCTTACAAGCACAGGAGAAAAAAAGTATTTTTTTATTTTTATTTTTTAATTTTTAAAGCAAAAAAAAAAGCACACCACCAAAGAAACAGCCATGGCCTCTACAAATGTACTCTCCTGATAAGACAAAAACTAAAGGCAAAAATGTTCTCTCCAAAATAACAGTCCAGGGACAATCAACAAGTCATAGAAAGGTATCCTCAGACTCAGTTTGTCAACCAGGGATTCTTGCATGAGGAGGTTGGAGCTAGTGAGCTTCTCCCAGTGCTCTTTGCTGATCCAGTGGTCTGTGCTAAGCCATCTGCAAATCCTTGTATAGCTGTGGGTGTTCAAAGCTTAAGCCTCACACCAGAGCTTTCTTAAAATTTCTGGTCTCAAAACAAACAGCCAAAAAAAGAAAAAAAGGTAGAAAACTGGACCCAAAGGCTGACTTGCACTGAAAAGTTTGAGCTTCTTTTTAATACCTCTAAAAATGAATATGGAAAGAATTACAACAACTAACTATTTGATTTTTCATGTAAGTCAAAGATTATATACACACATACTTATGAATCTCTCTTGCCTGGGCTAATGGAAATCTTTAGGCAACTTCAGTACTATTCGTGCTACAATAGAGTCAAGTGCAAAGTGCAATGTAAATACTAGAACTGTTTATAACCTGAAGGGCAAATTCAAATCCTGTTTAATTTCCTTACCGTTGTTCATAAAACAGTCATTTCAAGAATAGAAGCATGATGTGCAAACATAGCAAATCTCTCACTTTTATCATCACATCAGAACAAAACAGTCCTCATTTCCAGCTTCACTACCATTTTTGGAAGTGGGAGAAAATTTTATCCCTAGTGATGGAGAGGGACTCCTGACAATCCAGAGCTGTCCAGGCTTAACAACAAGAAGTCTCTTTCAGATTTCACAGATGATTTGTTTTAGTGTTTCTTGGCATTGAAAACCATGAGTGGTTGCTCATCACATTACCCTTGCTAATTGGAAAGGCACCACAGCAGCATTGTGGCTGGTGGTACTGGAGGTTTGCTGGCACTTGAGAGCAGGAGAACCCAAGGGACCCAGCAGACAAGTCAACACTTTCTTGACAAGGAGCTTGCTAAAAATAAGTGGTTGTACACATTCACAGAGATCCAGGCCTAGTTGTGAATGATTCATGCACGTGGAAAGGAGCCAGATTTGCTGGATGCATTAGGTTGTTGCAATTAGCTCATGAGCTGCACTCCTCATGCTGAATAGTGCAAACATGTTCTGGAAAATGGAGACATGGGTGGAAATAATTTGATACCATTTTTACTCTGAGAGAAAATTGGATGTTTAGGATGTTTGGTAATAATATCTAATCCACTGTGGCATTTATAGACAGTCTTAACACAAGTTAATACAAGTCTTAAAATAGCTAGGTTGGATGGGGCTTTGAGCAATCTGGTCTAGTACGAGGTGTCCTTGCCCATGGCAAGGGAGTTGGAACTAGATGATCTTTAAGGTCCCTTCCAACCCAATACATTCTATGATTCTAAGTCTAGAAACCAGGACAAAAGCAGAAGACAGAGCAACAGATGACCTTTCATTACTGAATATATATTTGAGTTGAATCCTGCAAATAAACTTCAGGCAAAACTTGGAAATCTAGTATTAAAAAAGTAGTGAAAATCTTGAGCCAGACTGGGATCGTGGGTGCTCCCTATGTCTAAAATAACTCCATTGACTTTTGTCTGGCTCTATGATTGTTAATAGTTCTTAAAACACTTTGCCCATTTCCCAATTTATCAGTCACCATTTTGAGAGTTAAACTTGTAACTTTTATTCTAGCTCAAGAAACTAATTTTTTTCTTACTGGAGATAGTACTGAACCACCTGATTGGTGATTACACCTGTAATCAGTGCCTTTTAGCTGTGTGAAGGAAAGAGAAACATTAAAATAATGATGAAAATTTAGTTAAAGATGACAGAGTTAGTTTGAAAACCCTGCCATTCTCTACGTAAACTTTCAGAAGTATTTCTAAGGGAGGATCATTTTGTTATCCATTTGTTATGATCGGCTTTTGCAGCAATACTTAAGCTTAAATGGACTAGATTAAGAACAGATTTCCAGCTTTTTAAAAGAATTTAGCAGTTTGCCATGCAGAGAAGCAAAGCTGCAAAGAAAATAATCTGTAGGAGACAAAATATCATTTGCAGTTCTTGTTTTCCATGCTGTCTGTTATTAAATCCTATTTAGGTGAAAATAGGGCCTTTTGTACCCAGTTCTCAGCTGTTCCTCTTTGTGATGCCCCTGTGAGGTCATAGCCTATTGTTATGATGACACTCTGTGTTGCCATGGCAACATGTCTGCATTCTGGACTGGGCACACCAATCTTAGAATGGGACCACTTGAGAGAAATTTGGTTGTGAGGGTTATTTAGTCACTGATGGCACTGAAAAATAGCAAATGTAGCAAGAAAAATGACCTGTGAAAAGAAGATGGAATTATGTGCAGAAGTACATACTTCAAAGTTTACCTCAACAGAAAAGGCCCACAGTAATTTGTTATTAATAGGGCTTTTGCATGTAGTCCTTGGTTTTAAAATGAGAGAAGGAATACATCTCTTTCTTGGAAACATATGTTTCATTTCTGAAACTTCCAAAGCTTTGAACTGCCTGGACAACAGCACGTGTCAGGATGGAAATTCCTTTGAGGTTCTCTGCTCCCGTCCCTTCCTGGAGCAGGGACTAGGAGAACAGAGCCAGGAAAAGCAAGCCTTCTACAGGCGGTGCCCATGTTTCTGCTGTACAGGGCTGCCGTTTGCCAGTTCGGATTATTTAGGTGTAGTAAATCCCACTGTGTATCAGCCCTTTTGCAAGCAAGGTCTGCAAGAAGGACGATTCCTGCTCTCAGAGGGAGGAGGACAGTGCTTGAGAAACGGCAATACTGTAGCCGTCTGCACTGAAGGAGCATGTTGACAGGCACTGGGCCTAAAATATTATCTTGGTCTTGGAAAAGGACCAGCTAAAGTGTATTAATGCCACATACAGCCTTAGATGTAAGTCATCAAGCACTGGGAGCCAACAAAGTGCTATTGTTGCACTTTCTCCTTCCTAAACCACATACACAACTTTGTTCTCCAGGAGGAGGAACTATGAACATGATAGGCTAAAAAGATTATTGTTGGCTAGCACATACATTGATTTGAGTCTATGTAATGGCGCCTCTGAAGTGATTTTAGAAAACAACAACGAAAACAAAACATGACACAACAGATTATGGATGAGAATTACATTTGCTATACCCAATACACGATGCATTTCTTTCTGCATAATGATCTGCAGATGTCTACTTATATAGTGCAGGTTAAGTACGAATTAGGAACCTCTTAACTGTTTGCTCCTTGTGTTCAGCTGCTTGCGATTTGTAAACAATGTACAGTCCACGTGCGCTGGGTAAAATCCTGGTCCCTGCTAAGGTCAGTGTAAATGTTGCTGCTGAGACTCAACAGGGCCAGCGTCACCCACGTTTTGTTAATTCCTGAAAACATCCTGCAACATGTTTGAATAAAACCCTGGACTCTGCGGAGATGTTTATATCATCCCCATTGATGTGAGAAAGAATGACCAGATTAGTAACAGAAAACCCAAACAACATGCACCAGTTTTTGACAATTTTTGATATTTTAAGACAGAGTGATTGGAAGGAATAATCACAGCACAGAGTTTGCAGAATGGCTAATGTCTTGAAATGAGCTATGCTGTAGAAACTGGAAATAGGGCTATAATAATGTTTTATACTGTACTTATTTTTATGATCCCTGCATAGCATATTGGAAGCAGCTGCGACATTTTTGAACACGAGGAAAATGTGATGGACCTATTTATTAAAGGGGGTTAAGAGCCCCAGGTGGTCTGGAGATTTAAAGACCAGGAAATACCAGAGACAAATGAGAAAACAGGATGATCTAAGCCGTACCAGTTGAAATAGATTTTGATGATAAGGCACAGTTATATATCTTACAATCTAAGATGGATATGTCACCGTAGGGACAGCATGACTGAACGGCACTGTGGGTGATAATTACATAGCCCGCTTTCCAGAGATTATATGCCCTCTCCACACAGATTCACCAATCCTTGCTATACTCTGCTGGAAAACCTGCAATCCTTTAAAAGCACAGAAATACCTGGGATTTTTATATCCCACAGTTATAAAGCCATAATAATTCATAGACTTCATGTGAGAGTGTTTCCTTGCTTGGAATTGAACCCTGAGGAGTCTCAGCACATTCAGATCAACACAAAAACATAGAGCCAAGTTCTGCCTTCACATAATACACAGACATTGCTGCTTTAGTACCGAAAATCAGGCTTTCCTCTTTCTATCAATCATATTCTGTGGGAAACACACATGAAAGAGAGAGGCTTTTAAAATATATTTTAGTCCATCATGCATCTGTAGCTCATCTTGCCCTGGAAGCTTACGTGTTTTGCTGTATCACTGGCATTTATCCAGCCTGATAACAGAATTTCATCATTTATACTTATTGCTCAGGGAGCTGTTTAGCAAGACAATTGTGAATGCCTACAGAGAACTACAGGCAATCTCCACATATCTGACTTGAAACAATTCTGAGTGAAAACTGCTGCAAAATTTAGACAGTGAAATAAATACAAACCCTATGTATACCAACTGATTTCAGAGCTCGTTTAGTGGGGCCACAGCATCATGCTGAATTTTACGCCATTTAATCTCCATTGAACTCAGTTGAGTGTTCTGGGTAAATACCAACAGAAAAGCTAGTATTTGGCCAAACTGAAGGCAGTGGGAAAGCTGCCACCCACTTCAATGAGGCCACAATTTCACCGCAAATATCTTAACTGCCTACACATGCATAATGATGCCACACAAATCTCAGCCTATAGTCTGCCTCACAGGCAGACCTGCCACAGGCTCTTTGTTTGTTTGCAAACAGAACAGCATCACCTACACAAGTTTTCATTAAATGGATCAGCAACGGACCATTATCACTCCCACATGCAATAAGTATCAGTATAAAGTGACATGCTAAGAATGTCCAGCTGGTTACTCATTTTTGTACTCTCTGGAAACAGCAATACATGGCTTATAGTTGATAAATAAAGCCTAGTTACAGTGGAGTGAGTTTGCTCAAAATACAGAATATCTCCATTTGACCAGGAAGATCTGGGATTTTCAGCTCCTACTCAGGATGAGAAGCGGAGTCCCTGAAATTTGTTGCAGAGGAAGAGTTCTGAGAAAACCATTAACTACAAAAGCATGTAACTGTGTGAATACAGTGGGGCTGACCCAAACCCACAAACCTGGCATCTCCAGGGACATCTCCTGCTGGAACTAGCCTGCAACTGTTGTCTCTGGCAAGACCAAGATGCAGGGTAGTCCACCAGATATGATGCCAACACAGAAGTCTACCTCGGGTGGCCTTTTGAACCCAGGTGGCATTTTTATCACCATTTCAATTGAAATTCATGCTTTGACCAAAAGCCACTTTTGTTATGAATAGCTTCAAGAAGAAATTAGTTTTCATACATACACACATAGCACCAAGTTCTTTCTTTCAAGGAAAAAATGGTTCTGCTGGCAATTTCTTCTAAAAGTACTCTTATACTGGATTTACACTACTGAGAAATGCAGAATCAATCCCTCATAAGTTACTGCTCTTTAGTAATTGCTTGCTGAGATAATCCAAGAGTTACATTCCTTTCCAGACATTTTAAACCAGCTGCTCAGCTATTACAATTTCATACTAGAGAAGTCTGTGCAGGTCCTGGCAAATAGACTGATGTTCTGGGTGACCAAAAAGCTTCTTGGTATTCTCTCTATCAAGACTACCTCGTTCACAATGGACAAAAATAAATCCTCCCCCCTTTTAGTGCTGGAAACTTATAATGAGTTTAACCCTCTACCTGTCAGGAAGAATTATCACATTAATCACTTCACAACATTTTTTTGAGTGAGTGCGTGCTTCCTGATAATAGTTAAGCAAGATATTTGGGCTAAAACACTGCAAGTTCTAAAAACCTTTCTATAAAATTGGACAAGAAAATGAAAGTACAATAAAAATAAATAATGAGTGGCAATACAACAATTTAGATAACAAGCATGTTTTACACCTTAGCATCTTCATCTTTTAAGTTCATAATAGTATATTTTTAATATACTATTTATATAGAGCAGAAAAGCATGTTTTTCGCAGTTACTCACAGATTGGGTGGGCAAATTTGAACCATTAAGACTCTCTGATCAAATGCAAAGAAATCATATTAATGTCAGCCCTGCTATTGTTTCATTAGGAGTTGATGTGGCTGATGAATATCAGCCTTGGTTGATATTGTAACAGTAACTTACACTGTCGCTATCATTTCATGCGGTCAATCAAACTGTGGTCTGATAGTCACAGGTTAAGGCTACTACTGATTACTAGTTGACTCAGTGATCACCAGCTAATGATGCCAAATTTAACCATCACAGTAATATTTTCCTCACTCAGACTACAATTTATTCATTTTTCTATGCCCAGTTCTGGCATATAAAAGAGACAGACACATAAGGTCAAAAAGAGTTAACCTTTCCATATTAGATGTCCTCAAAATTTTTCATGCTATAATGTGTTTCCTCATCTTCAGAATATTTTTGGACATTTAAATCATTAAAAGCATGGGTACGGTGGTGATAAAACTGAACTTACTGTCCTGGTTAATAAAGTGATAATCAAGCCCAGAGGGAACACTAAAGAAGCCCCTTTCCAAGGGACTGTGTAGACATGATCTGGAAGAGATGTTTCTTTCAAGACTTCCCCTGCTCTCTTGAACCACAACAAATGTTGTAAGACTCTTCAAACATATAACAAGCTTAGTAATGACAATCTCCAATCATCCTATTAAGAAAAGCTGAGTGTCTGTTGGAACAACCAATAAAGCTTTAACGTACCTTAAGGAGAGAGATTATAGAAAGTAGATCTTTAATCCCTACAGAAGACACTACAAGCAAGACAAAGTAGTGAAACATCTTCTTTCCCCTGAATTCTTCAGTGGGAGCCCAGGGCCAGCAACAAGAAGCATGGAACTAGAAAAAGGGCTTTAATTCATAAGGATCCTTCTGTGAGATATCATCCAGGAAGGGGAAACAAAGACAGGGAAGGAATTTCACTTCCTAAATCATCTTTGGCCCATGTTTATGGCTTTGAGAAGCAATAAAAAGCTATCCAAAAGGAAAAGAGCATGAAAAAACCCTTTTTTCTTCCACCATTTCCCAATTCCTCCTTACTCTGTGTCATTCCAATAGTCCCAACAGAGAATGAAACCTTTCCTAGATATTCCTTTTCCCTAGCTAATGTGTAGCTGGGATTTTGTCAATTCACTTTCTCCCGCTGCTGCTTCACAGCTCAGGTACAAGAAGCATCCTAGCATTTACTATTACAAAACGCTCTTTGGATAGCCTACAGCAAGGATTAAGAAAGAAACAGACAAATCCACAAAAAAAAAAAGTCTTTTTTTAAACTTTGCTCGCTCACAAATTTTTTATAAGATTGATCTTTTTAAGAATGATGACACATGCGTCCACTGAAGTTAGTAGGAAATAAGATGCTACTTAGACATTTCACTTTCACATTCAGACCCAAATAGATAGATCAATTATAAAGCATATGACAATTCAAACAATACTAAAAAAAAAAAAAAGTTCAAAATTGTTCCATATCAGGCGATCAAGGAAATACTGGGGAAAACAAAACATCTTGCAAACAAGGACAAATATAGCCCAATAGTGGTGAGGGAACAACCATCAGAACTATGTGCTTTTGTTAGTCAGATTTAGAGAACTTTTCTTTGCCTGAACATAAAAACACAAATTCCTCCCATTTTTTAGCAATTCAGTCCAATGAGTCTAAGAACAATAATGCTACAACCTCTGGCAAGACAAAACGGGTCCAGCGGAGGGCCACGAAAACAATCAGAGGGCTGGAGCACCTCTCCTATGAAGACAGGCTGAGAGAGCTGCACTGTTCAGCCTGGAGAAGACTCTGGGGAGACCTTAAACGGCCTTCCAGTACCTAAAGGGGACCTACAGGAGAGATGGGGAGGGACTCTTTATCAGGGAGTGTAGTAATAGGACAAGGGGTAATGGTTGTAAACTGAAAGATGGTAGATTTAGATTAGATATCAGGAGGAAATTCTTTACTGCGAGGGTGGTGAGACACTGGAACAGGTTTCCCAGAGAAGCTGTGGATGCCCCTTCCCTGGAGTTATTCAAGGCCAGGCTGGATAGGGCTTTGAGCAGCGTGGTCTAGTAGGAGGTGTCCCTGCCCATGGCAGGGGGGTTGGTACTCGATGATCTTTAAGGTCCCTCCAACTCAAACCATTCTATGATTCTATAAAAGAAGGGAAATTTCCTAATTGCGCTGTAGGCTTGTGCAGTCCAAACCTATACCACACCTGGTGTCAGAAAAGGGAAAGACCAGAGCTACAGGGAATATATTTTACACAGATCCAAAATTCTCTAGCCAAAGCCTAGGGTAGGCAAGGCCAATTATGATGACTAGGTTGAATGTTAAGCTAAATTTAATTGTTTCCCAAGAGATGAGAATAACAAGTGGGAGATTCAGTATTATCGTTATGATTTAAAACAATATAGTTTCATTCTGGACATCATTCCTTTGAGATATGTACTGCTGGCTGATTATAGAGATTGCAGCTGGATGCTGCCACTTTGAAATATCCGTGCACTTTGAGCCAGTAAAATTGCAATCATTGAAAGTCTCTTACATGATATTGGGAACGTAAGTCATGACTTAGGTTTCCAGGGCAACACAACCAAAAATACCATGTATCAATTGCAGAAGAAAATTATAAACATTCCCATTTGCTTAACTATATTTTCCTTTAAGGGTTAGGCATATAAACTGGATTAAGGGAAAAAGTAACTGAAGGTTACATGACGGTTTCTTCAAAATATGAAGCAGTATTTTCTATGAGTTTTTCTGCATTTAAGTAGAGGTATGAGGAGGGTGGGCGGGCCCCTTGCTCACTCATAACAACTTGCATCAGCTGTTGACCAATTCAGCTGCAGCCTGCAAATAAGCTGTAGCTAAATATGGATCAAAATTTTTCATCTGCTTTGAAATAGCTGTCCTGAGTGCATGTTCTCATACTGAATCTATCGGTTAGAAATTGCAGTCCTAATGTCTCTTTATGCCTTCTGATTTACATCCGAAAGTAAACAACCACTCTCTGTATATCTCTATAAAATGACAAGTTTATACTGCAAAAATCTTATGCCCCCTTGCATCTATAAATATCTATGTCCCCCAAACCTAGTGGTAGACAGAAAAGAAATGATGGCTTTTCCTCTGACCTCCAAGGTCCTGGGTCAGGTCATGTGTTCAGATCCATTCAACTGTAAATACTTGCATACCTCAACAACTCACAAGGTAGAAAATACATTTAAGGTAAACTCACACTCCAGGGCCAGACAACATTAAAATACTCAGACTTCAATTTTGTGACTGTCATGTTATTGGTAACTGTAGAAGATTCATATGCATTATAGCTCTTCTTTACAATAATAGTGTATTGTCCTCTTCTTATAATCTGATAATTTATGGTACAATTGCAATATTCAGTAATGTGGTGTCTTTACGTGCAGTTTAACACCTGAAAAAACAGCTTCAGGAGCTGCTTTGGATCTAAATCCAATATAAACAACATAGCCTGCCATTTAATGCTTAGAAACATTTACACCACAAATATTAACAACGAAGTCCTTTCACTCTCCTTTAGACATTGCTTAAAAAAGCATGCTGATTTTGATGTTCCTAAAAGTGACAGAAATAATATGCAATTTAAGACACCCATTCAAGATAGGTTCTTTGTAGTCAATATTTTTTTTTTTCAGTTTTAATGATTACTATCCTTGTTTGGAATATTAGATTTTGATCACCTTTCAATAATACTTTTTTTTTTAAAATTACTTCCCCCAGTTTCATTGTCACAAATATCTAGAAATCTATTACAAGTAGGTGAACAATGCAAAATCATTTGCATCATAATCTTAATTTCTTTCTATCTTTTGTGTTTATGTATCAATGTATGCAAACCAATAGATTCTGATTGCCAATTATTATAAATCTCTTCCAAATATTTTCCATACTTAATTATTGATCTAGAGTTTCTTTGTGAATAGATCATTGCATCTGCTCAAGTCTCTGAAATGTAACTTGGGGCCCAAGGTGTATTTTTCTTTACTGATTCATTACATATCACTTCCAAATACTTTTCTTCATACAAGCTATTATTATGAAATCAAACTTTGTTTCCCACGATTATGCTGTAATATTTGCTTTAGATTCCTGCCATTGCTCTCCTTAAATTGAGGGGCTGAAGAAAAGGATTCAGGCATAGCCAGAGATGATTAATCTAAAAGCCAAGCACAAGAAGTATCATTGAAGTCTGACTTTGATACTTTTAAAGCTATTTAGTTGTGGAAGTTGCTCAACCACTGAAATACCAACTGATCTAGAAAGTCACCACTTTTCAGGCTACCACTGAATGGAGGACGGTGTGGAAGGCAGAATGGGTTAAAGGAGCTTAACCAACAGAAAAGCAAATAATAACCAGCAGATTTTATTTCTATAAACACAGATTAGTGCCAACTGGTGACTTCATGTCTATGGAAAAGTTTAAATATTCTTGTCTAAATTAAGCCTTGGAGATTTTATTTGAAGTGATGTTTTCTAAAACATTTAGTAGGGCAACCGGAGTTCTGCCACGGATGGGCTAAGAAAGTCCTGAGAAGAAGCAAAGGGAGAACGCTGACCCTCCCTGAAGCAAGGACAAGAGGCATTAGCAATGGCGAGGTTTGTGGTTGAATGCCGAGACCCATCCCTCAGACACCATCAGCACAACTGCTACGCTAAGGTGAAGCAGTGAAGTTTAAACACTTAATTTTCTCATTAGCAATATCCTTCAGTTTTCTGCTGAGGAAGAGGAAATCATGCTGGGACACAGCTCTAAACTGTATGGCAGTTACCCTGGAAAGGCGGAGTTCAGGCTGGGATGTCTAAGCCTCAAGGGGATTGCACTCTCCAAGTCACCCATGCAGAGAGCCTGGCCTCCTGCCCAGCTGGAGGAGCACTGCAGAGCTCAGGTCGTAGCTTATCTGTCACACTGACCCTGGTAGAGATGCTCTTGGCACCGTGAAGCTCCTGCTGCCGCTAACCTGGAAATGAGAGGTCTGTTGGAAACCTGCCCGGTTCCCTGCCTGCCTGTTTGGCACGCTTTTGGTGAACTCGCCTCCCAGTGCTCCGACACAGCTCTACAGCAGCTCTGGCTCGCTGCTCCCAACCAGTTCACCTGGAAGAGGGCTGCCAGGGGAACAAAAACCCAATTCACAAGCAGTCTGGCTTCCCAGGAGCCTGTGGTCACCAGCTCCGCCAGCTGAGGAGAGCCCACAGCATAACCTCCTTCACAGCTGAAGTCTCACAGCTCTAGGAGAGCCAGCGAGACCCCACTCCCCGAAGGCGCTGCTCCCTTTCACGGAGAATTCAGAAGTGTTTTGGTTAGGTTTGGATTGGAACGGCACCAAAATGATCAGACTCACAATCCCCCACAAAAGAGGATTGTGTTTCGTTGTCCTTGTCCAAGATCAACAGCTGGGTGTCAGCTGTGGCTGCCTGTGCCATTTGCTGGTGGATTCGCCCTGGCCAGCCGCTCTGCCAGGAGCCGTTTCTGCGGAGCAGCCCAAAGAAAGATGAGGCAGATCAGGAAGGAAAAGCTGCCAGAAATGGAAGTGCAGGGAAGAGGCTTTTTTTCCCTTTTTTTTTTTTTAAATAAATTACTCTTCCCAATAAGAAAAGACATTACTTAAGCAAAACAGCTCCGTATCAGCTACTGTCTCCTGTGCAAATGCAGCCAGAGTGCAAAATACAAGAACTACAGCTCCTTCCCACGCACCCTCCCCCAGAACATCCTCCTCCAGATTTGAATGCATTCAAACTATGAATGTAATTCAGGCAAAATATAATTTCTTGGTATCTGTTCCACTCTCAGTAAGAGAGGTTAATCCTCCTTTCCCCCAAGCTATTTTCTCCTCTAAGCTTCTTATCACCTTCTACACCATCCACAATATGAAGACACCGTTTTCGTACATCTCTAAAGTTTGCTGCTGCTAATGCTGTCAGGAGATTGCATTATTATAGGAATGCAATTTGTTTCCAAATCCTAAAGAAGGAAATAGTGAAATAATATAGAAAAAGGTACTGAACAATCATAGCTACTGTCCTCATTTTAGATGAGTTTTATAGAATAATAAGGGTGATACATTAAAAGACATCTATACACAAACTTTCTGGGAGTCGTTCTCACCAGAAGAGAAAATTCAATTCCCAGGAGACAGCTATGACTTTACTGCATGCAGAATTAAATGTAAAATTTGTTTCTTTTAGTTATTTTTCTCATTACAGTATCTTCTCTTCAGCATCAAACAAACAAAAACCTTTTAAATTAGTCAGAACTATTGTTCATAATGTGTGGCAAGGAAGGAAGTACGTTTTTTTGTTGGTTTTTTTTTTCTTTTCTTTTAAAGAAACCACAAAATGGAGACTACAAATACCTAGAGCCATGCAAGAAAGGCAAGATAGCACATGCTCATCCATGAAAGCCACAGATTCCTTACACAGATATGCACCAACAAAGTGAAAACTCAATTACACAATAGCTTTCCCTGGCACCTAAAAGTCAGTCTTACCTGCTTTTCAGAAATCTCGAGCTCACAGCCGGGTTAATGAGATCTACAGCCTCTTTGTCAGAAGCAGTAGGAAAAAAAGTAGAGCTACACTCCAGCTTTAACAGAAGCATCTAGCTTGGTAGAGACCTTTAGGACCATTGAGTCCAACCATTTACCTAACTCTGCCCAAACCACCACTAAGCCATGTCCCAAAGCACCACACCTACTCATCTTTTAAATACCTCCAAATTGTAGAGGCAGCGGAGTCTTCAACATTCTTCTTCTAAACAATGAAAGTAAAGTTTTTTATTTTTACAGCCTATTTTGTCAACAAAAACAGAACCTGAAAAAAATTCTCAGTCATGTTTTTAAAACAGAATGAAGACACAAATGCTGTTAACTGTCAATATTGAAGCTAGTACTGTAACCTGGAAGAGCGGGCTGGTCACACAGTGAATCCAGATTAAGAACAATGTTTGGAGGCAGATCTGCATATGGGGCCAAATCGAAGCCCCAGGTGGAAGCTTCTCCAAGGTTTGCTATGAATCAAAATGTGGATGAGGACTTACATCCTGTTTCCTAAGCCCATCTGACTATCATAGCTTTCATCAATAGGGTATTATATCATCTGTAATTTGCCTTCCTTTCCATGCTTTTTACCCCCCAAAAATCTTACTCTCCATAAAGGAACCCATCAAGAAGTTGCCTCAGATACATTATGCTCAGCTACCACCTCTGTACACATAAAAAAGGCTCAGAAGCAGATCGTTCTTGATGGCATGCACATTTTCTCTTGGCATCATAGATGGAAGACAACTCTTCTGTGCAAAGGAACTCTGTGCTGTCACTTAAGGTTCAGCAGTTTAATGGCATCCTTTCATGTTCAAATGCACTGCCAGCATCTGCTAGAGAAGAAATCATCTTACCTTTGCAATCCATCCCTGCCACCTGATCCTCAGCTATGATGAATGAAAACATGACCTGTTTAATTCGCTTATCATATGAGACAGAGCAGCTGTCTTACATTTTTAGAACATGTTTGTACTATCTAAATTAATCTAAATCTAATTAAAAGTACTTTGGCTTGAAAAAAAAGTTACCACAGAAATTAAACCTGCCGGATGTAGCTATAATTTTCTGGCAAAGTGAAAACACATTATCCCTACAATTTATATGAGAATTGGAGGACGTCGTGGGCAATAGCATGAAATATTTGTCCAGTAGAACAAATATTTCTGCTAAAAGAAGGTCACAGCAGTTTCTCCAAATGATGGTGCTATCTAGATAACTTTCCAATTTTATTTTTGCGTGAAAAGAATTGCCTGACATAGATTGGATCAACATTCAAGGCAGGTTTCATGATAAGGATAGTTTTCAGAAGAAATTATCTTTTCTGCTCAGCAAAGCAGCAGACGGGTCAGGTTCCTTCTGAAGCCAGAACAAACAAAAAAATCAAGCTCCCAGTCTGGGAAAATTAATTACTCCCTCTCCAAGGTGGAACTTTCCCTGCACAGATAGCAAATCTTTTGTACAATTAAACGGTGATTTTACTGGGGAAGTCAGGGAAGAGCTGGGAAATGAGCCTGGGCATTAGCAGTAAAGCTAATATTTCTGTCTTCCCTGCCAAGGCACCTGTCCTGACTGTGGCCACCCTCCCAGAAAGGGTGGAGGCCACATGGCCTGTTGTCCCCACAGGGGATGACTACTGGTCCCGGTGACTGGAAAGAGCTCCCCTCCCCACTTTCCTCTCCCAGGGAAAGCTGTTCTGGAGCTGCCTGCTGCCTCTGCACTGTCCCACCTGGGAGGTCGGGGGCCTTGGATGGAGCCTGTGGGCACTTTCTCCATGGGCAGCTGCTTTGCATGGCATTTGCTTTACGTGGTGTTCCCTCAGCTGCAAAAGTCTCTAGACATGGTCGGGGTGAGCCATTTAATCTGACGCGTCTGGGGAACTGTTTATATTATTTGCCATGGTGATATAATTCTGTTAGTGACACACTAAAAACACATGTAATTTTGATTCATGGTTTTCCTCAGGAGCAGTGACAGAAGGGGATGCTGCCAGTGAGCTACAGGGCAATAGGGGAGAGAAGAGGGACCCCCAGGGCAGCACCCCATGTCCCCAGGGTGCACAGCAAGAGGGGTGGGAGAGCAGATTCACGTGTCAGGGGGGACAACCATCAGAAACAGCAACATGGGTGTCTAGGGGAAGGTTTGGAGGAAAAAAGAGAAAGATTGCCCCAGACAGCTGTCAACTGTTTCTGAGTGAGCATGTGCCTAATGTAAAGGCTTAACAGGACCTGGGTGGTTCACTCTACCTACACCAGTGACAGTGGCTCTGGATATCCACATGGACCTCACCACCCAACCCGATCATTGCAGGTGGGAGGGATGGGTTCCTTCACCCAAGGCAAGGATGGACCACCAGGGACATCTGACAGGGAGGAGTTATTCCTGCTTGGTGATGTTGGAGCCCTGCCATCTCATCACCAATCCTCCTCATTCACCCTTAGACTTCCTCATCAGTTCATCAGGGGAGTTTTTTCTTCCCCTTCTTTTTTTTGTGCAACTCTACAATGTTTACTTCTCATATACTCATTTCCATTGTGACTGATCCTGATTTGAGCACAAGAGGTGGTAGGGACAATAGCCTATTTTATCTCCATGGTGACAGTCTGTTCCACAGCTATCATCTTTAACTAATTTCCACTAGTATATAATTTTATAAGATTAGCCTATTTGCCTGGCTATCAAAGAAAAGCCATACTTTCTATAACACGGAAAGCCCTTTCATTTTCTACTTATACACTTTATAATTTTTCTTGCATAAGGTTTTAAAGTCCTGCCTCTTTTGTTTTTCAGAGGAACCCCTAGCTAAGTGTACTTGAAGTGCATTATAGACAGGCAGACACAAACTATAAATGAAAAATATGAGGCACTGTGAATAAGTATGGAATATATAAAAATAAATACAGAAGGAATTTGTACTTCACTGCTCTCAAAAAGGAGAAAACATCTCCCATATCTGAATGACCTCAGGTATTAAATGGCACTGTGTCTAATTTGGCTTTCATACATGAAAACACTGAGTATTTCCCATAGTAAACTAAAATGATTTCTGAGGTCTTAAACCGTATGTTAACACCAGAAAGTTAGAGTATTCATTGGGTATCATTTGGTATGGGTTAGCAGGATATTTGCTATGAATATGTTTTCTGAGCTGCAGGTTGTATACTTGCAGTGTTTGTTTTTCAAATGCTTTTAGCATCTGAAAGAAATTAATATTGCTGCAGTATTACAGTCATTCCCTTATTAATCATTTGGCAGCCTTCCCTCTTCCAAAAACAGGGCATCCACTTACTTCCAGGGGTGCAGCCTTCAGATCGGTACAAATGCGATGTAAGAAATGAGTATTAAAGCATTACTTCTGATACTCTGGTTAGCGTGTTTTGACTGCGTGGGTGTAACACAGCAGTGTACCCATGCTCAGGGCTATCAATCCTTTACAACCTCTGTTTGGCTTTGCCGCCCTTTTCTGTACAATTCTGCAATGATATACTGAAACAGGTATCGTAAGGGGATTGATACGAAAGAATAATGAAAGATTTCCTTATTTCTACTAGGGAATAACAATTCATAAATAATTGATGTCATTACCACAAATGCAAAATGATGAGAAGGATTTATAGTTGTATTTAGTAGAGACCTTTAACATCTGCTTTTTCAGTCTAAGAAAATGAGAAGTGAAGAACCAAACCTGGGTAATTAAAAATGCTGGAAGACTGAAAACTTATGCATAAATTATTCTCTCTCCCTGCATAATGTGGTTGGGGTTTGCTTGTTTGTTTTTACTAACAGGTAATATAAACCACAGAAATGTCAGACTTGTCAGTCCAGTTTTTCCATTCAGAAGATTTGTTCTGCATTTCTGCCTTGTCTCATGGAAGGCACACCTCAAAAATTGCTCAAAGAATGAAAGCCACATTGTGCAACCTGCAAGAGACCAAGCGCTGCAAAGGGAAGTGTTGAATACAATATATTTCCTGCCAGTCTCAAAGAACTAACACTGTTAATGCTGGGAAATGATTAAGAAACAGAGAGTTCTAACAGTGACGTTTAAAAAAAAAAAAGTTAATTAATTCTCCATGTTTAGATTTTTGATGAAAATGTGGGGTTTTGTCCAGTCCTCAAAATACAGCACATTTGCTTGCATTGTTTTGATAATTTCCAGATTATTCTGTTAACTTTGAATTCTTCTTGAGAGAATAATCTGCAAAATTAAAAACTCAGCTGCAGACCAGTCCAAATTGACTTTTGCTATGAATCCTCAGATGTCTATTTTAACTATATAAAGACTATAGATGGTAATGCAGTTATTTGTCATGAAGTTTTGGAAAAAAAACCAGAAGTAATTTGACTTTCAGGAATGTTGTTATTTTGCCAGATTCAATACTAAATGTTAAGTTCATCACTGATCTCTCAGTACGCAGCTACAAAATGCTGCATAAAACCACATTAACGAAGATAACTAAGTGTTGTAGAAACAAGGATTTCTTCAAAAATGTCAATAATTTTTAAACAATGCAATGAGAAAACTCAAATCTTTATAAATTATATTAGCCAGCAATTTTCACAAGGTCCCACAGCTGGTTTCAATCTTCAATGGCAGAGCAGATTCATCATGAAGTGTTCGTATCTTAATATAACCCTACTCTACTGCAATTCAGTTTGGAATTGAGCCACTGAAAAGGGTTTTTTTCAGCTTCTTAAACTCTGTCTCAGGACAGCTGGAATTACATCACATTAACACCTTTAAGAGCACAGGTCAAAACCACTCTATTTTCTTGGGAACTAGCTATATGTGAAGGCTGATCTAAAATCTCCTGCCGGCTCAGGTCCTTCTGCAAAGCCTGGATCATATTCAGGCCTATCTGAGCAGATGTGGGTGGACTCACCAACGTAATGAAAATTTAGGCAAGGCATGGTCATGTTGGTTCAGTGCTGCTCAGTTTTGCACCTGACAAAGTGCATGTATAGCTCGAAGACCACTTGCAAAAAGGAGAAAGCAGCTTTAATTCTGACAGATTAGTAAAATGCAATGTTTTTAGATGGTTAATGGGCAAAAGCACAGGTTTCTCCAGACTGACAAACTACTTCAGGCCTATATCTTCCCAAACTTTGTCTATCAAAGTCAAACACCACATCCTGGTTATAGTAAGTACAATATAAGTAGGTTATAGAATCATAGATTCGTCTAGGTTGGAAGGGACTTTTAGGATGACCAAGTTCAACCATCTACCTAACACTGCCAAAACCACTGCTGAAACATGTCGCTAAGTACCACGTCTACCTGCCTTTTAAATACCTCCAGGAATGGCGATTCAACCACTTCCCTGGACAGCCTGTTCCAATATTGGATAACCTGCTTCCTGATGTTACTCTGGGTCTGCAAGAGGTCTACTAGTCCTTATATAGAGAGAAGCAGAACTATTGGTTATTTTATGACATGCAAATTGTCTGAAATGTGTATGCTATTTCTGCCTCAGAAAGTAATTTCAGGCTGCTCAGATGAGAGAAAATCTGTTTGCGATTCGTAAACACTTGCTGAATAGCATAGGAAAACATTTTTTCAGTGCATAGTCAGTTCCCAAGCTGTTTGCTCCAATTATTCTCCCTTCATGCCACGTGGACACTTGGGTTATACAATATTTTTGTGCTTCCTGGCTGGATACTTAGTAATAGTTCAACAAATGGCGAATGGTGATAACTACTGCCAGTTATTTTTCTTCCAAAAAGCTAATAGTGCAGGCGTTCCTCAGTAAAGAGCAGAAATGTGATGGAGCTGAACCACTCTTCAGGCTGAGGTGAGGGCTCAGGAATACCGTTTTTGCAACAGTTGAGCCGTTCTAAGCTGTTAACTGTATTTACATTGTAAGGCAGAAATTATAGCTGAGGAAAGGGTGGCAGCTAGTGCTAGCTCATCCAGCTATTTTTGTTTCCCTATTAGTACCTTCCCCCTGTTCCAATCTGGTTTTAATCCATCTCTTTATAGACATCTCTTTACAGCAGGAGTTTCTGATTTCTTCAAAGAACTGGAAAATGGACTGACAGTATTTCTCTTTTCTCTTTGATCAGCAGACACAGAAAGAGCTGCTCTGTGTCTCTTCCGCTTACCTCTCCTCCAGGAGCACAGACATGGTCCATGCCCACTGACATTGCCTTTTAAAGATAGGCTTTCCTGTACTGCCAGTGACAATACACAAAATGAAACCTTGCCCTCAGAAAGATGGCTTAAAATGGCTCAGACAGGTGAAAGGGAAGCTTTGTCACCTTTGTGCCAAGCTGAATTGATATCATTACATCTCTTCCCAGCACTGTAGGATTGCTCGGGTCCAGATGGCTTCACTATCTTGTCATTTGGCAGCTCCTCTTTCACCCCTCCTGCCCCGTGTTGTCTTAGCTTCCCCATGGAAAGACCTAGACACACCAGTCAGAAGGAGCTACAAAGAGAGCTGTCCTTAACCCTACTCCAGGCGGTCAGAGCCAGCCAGGCTGGGTACCTGCCATCCAGTCCTTGCTCCTGGGAAAGCCCATACATATACCATATACTTGCTTTCCCCCCCGCCCTCTTTTGGTGCCTAAACTGGTTTGAACATGCAGTCATTGTAAATCATTGATGACAAACGTTTTCCTGACATTTAGTATTTGTCTTTCCTGGGAGGGTTCTGGAGCCAAAAAGGCTTTCAAGGAAACAAATATCTGTTTTATTTCCACCCTTCCGCAGAGCACAACCACCTCTCTCGGAAGCAAACCTTCTGGGATTGCAGGCATTAGAGAAGCATTAGGCTGCCTGGCTCAAGCAAAAAGCAGACAGTCCTTTAATTTCTCCTCCCTAGAAGAGGAACCGGTGAGAGAGGGAACCCTTGGGAGGCAGAGCTGCGTGGGGGTTTTAGTTGGAGTGGCATTACTGCTGTTACGTGACTGCCTTTCGTTAGGTCTTGCTGGATATCGCAGAAAGCTGCCAGGTGGATACAGAGCTTGAGGGACACCAAAAATACGGCAGCTTTCACAGTAACCTCAAAGTTTGTCATGTGAGGAGATAGGGATGAGCAATAGCATTCCTAGGGGATGGATGTGAGTCTTAACATCGCCTGCTGCAATCTACAAAGCAGAGCTCAGAAGTTCAGCATTAACGCGATGGGGCGAGGCGGAGAAAGCATGCTCAGAGCAGTGGGGGGAGTTGGAGGAGAGTTCGAGATTAAACTTTTGCCAAAGTAGCAATTAATATACCCTCATTAATTTTTCTCTAAGCACAGCGGTGTCATTTGTTGAGTTGTTTGTATTTTATTGGCCTTCAGCCACCCTTACCTATCTCTTGAGTGAGACACTGCCCTAGAAGTGCAGCATTTGTAATCACAGAGAGCAAGGGCCTGTGAGACTGCACAGGCACTGTGACCTCCCACGGATGGTGCAAATCACCTACTGTTCACCGTCCCAGCTCCTCCATCTGAAAAAATGCGGAGAAAGTCTCTGACCTCTTTCTCAGGCACATTTCAATCCACTGCCAAAAAGCTACCTATAAATTCTAGACACTATTATTTTTTAATTATTCTCAAGATTATCTGGGGCCCCACCTCCTTTCTGATTTTTTTTAAGAGATTCACCCTTTCCCTGAAGCATGTAGCCTTCCAGCTGCCTTAAGTGATTTGGTCCATTTCTATTCATTAACGAATCTACCATAAACCCCAGCACAGCTCCAAGGTACTCTTGTAGAGCTGATGTCTCACTTGGTACACCCAGCTATATGAGGCAGCTGCCAAGTGGTATACCCTAAACATTAACAAAAAATAAAAAAAAATCCAATCCAACCCCCCAAAAACACTTTAGACCTACTTTAGGATCCCATCAAAACTTGGAAAATGGGTTCACTATCTAATCCCACAGACAACTGCAGGACTTCTGTAATGAAGTGATCAGGGTCAGTGCTAGAGTAAAACTAGGAATTTTCACGCAATAAAGCCTGTTTAGTTTCTATTCTGTATATGCACGTAGGAGGTTATTTACAACTTTCAAGGTACTCTATCTGACTGCACTATATTATGAGATTGCGCAGTCCAGACACTATGTTGTTGTTCCCCCTGCCCTCTATAACTTCTGATAAAAGCAAAGATGACATAAATTCACGCTTCCAAGAGCACTTGCTTAGCAATTAAATAGACTGCTTAGGTTTTCCAGTGTGTACTTTTGCAGTTTAATACAAAAAAAAAAACATGCTGAGGTTTCCAAACCCAGTTATTTAATGATACTTGTTATCAGATGAAAACATTTAATGTGAGCCCATATCCCTTCACAAATAAGAGAGTTTCTCACTTTCTAAAGTTTCTCACCTTGTGACCTCAGAAAAAAACCCAGTTTCTCTGACAGGAACTCTAAGTCATAACAGCATATTTCCACAATATAACACAGCTCTTACTGCTGTACTCTCTCAATATTTCCTGGCTAGTATGGATTAAGAAGCAGTGAAACAAAACTATTTTTACAGGTTTGGTTGTCTGGCACACTCACTATTTACTTAAGCCGGCAATTTATGAGAAAGCAGTCTCTCTCTCGCACCACATCGAAAAGCATTACTCCCACCATCCCACACTGTTAAAGTATGTGCATTTTTAGGGCAAGAGAATCACTCTAGTTTAAACTCTAAACACAAATTAGTACCTATATCATAAAGAACAACAGTAAACCAAAGCCCTTTTCCTGAGGCACCCACTTTCAGCCCCTCAGGCTATTAGAAATTCAGCAATTGTCATGATGAAGAACATCACCCTTCCAAACTGATCTGATCAGCCACAGTTTTCCCATCCTGGAAAGTCCAGAAACCTGTCTCTACATCAGGAAGACATCACCACCTGAGGAAGAAAATACTAGCCTCTTGTGAACTCTTACCAACGCTGAGCTGTGGGTGAGAAGCATGAACAGAGAGGGATGAAAGCTCTCAAGATCTTTCCATCCCACTCCGAGTTCTGGAGGGGCTGGTTGGTTTTATATTTGTTTTGTTTCTGCAGGAACAGACTGCAATATCCATGGAGATGACATTAGAATGCTGGGAAACCCTAACAAAGATGACTTGTTGTGGCTTGCTCTGAAAAAAGCAGATGTTTATTAAAATGTCAGCCAAATGACTTATGTGTCACTGACTCTGAGGACACTACAGCAGTCCTGCAACGTTTAAAAAGTAATAATAATGAAAAACGGTCACTCATTGCTATTGAGTGATAACTGGGATTCTTACCTAAACAGTCATTTTTGTTCAAGTCTAAACAGCGGGGAGATGGTTGGCATCTCAGTGGCTGAAGACTCCTATTTATTTTCAGTATTTAGATCCATAGGTCAAACTGGTTATTTGGAAGGGACTGAAATTGATACAGGCTGCTTTATAGTTCTGACATTTCTATTTCCCCAATGGGTTGCATTAAAGGTTATTGACCATTTAGGGCTGAGTAAACCCATAGAGAATGTGCTCTGGGAGACTTTGGCACTAAAAGCTGTAACATTTCTTCACTTTAGTAACATTTGTCAGACAATTTAAATTACTGGTTGCTTTTGCAGTTTCATACGGAGGGAGAAAGGGATTTACATTTACGACTCAATTCCCAGCATGCTTTACAATATATGCACCATCTCTATTATTTATTATGTGTCCTTCATTATCTGCCTCCACTCTTTCAGATTGATACTATTTGATCAATCACAGTTTTGCAGCCTGACTCCATAAATTTCAGTCACTTCGGCTTTGTCCAAATGTCACAGAAGAGCTGAGACTGCTTTCTGAACTGTGAAGAATCAATGTTTAAGCCATAGCCTGGTGTGATGATGTATTTAGTAAACAAGACTAAACCAGAATACACCAGTAAACTCAGTCCTCTGGTTTCAAGAGCTGCAAGCACTCAGCTTATTGAATCATTTCTTGTGGATGAAGTGTGTGTATATGATCTGGAGGACAAGTGGGAAGAGCACATACAGAAGTAGCTTTCTCTCTGATAATAAGGGAGTAGAGGCAGCAGCCAGGGATCCCTCCTGCCACACCATACTACTGGAGGAGAGTGCCTCATCAGAAATATTGTATCACTTACAAAATACTTTAAACTTCGTAGATTTGAACTGAAGTAATTGGATTCCCAATAGTGTATTGGCTGTTAATTCCAGATGGCTTTTCTGAATGTTTCTCATGTTTCATATAAATATGTTCATAATGATGCAAGTTCCACCTGTAAATTATCTGGAAATTGATACTCCCATTGAGTAATTTAATACTCCTATTATTAACTAAAACAACAGTATAACAATCTTAAAGTATTCTTGAGAGGTTCCTAAGCAGTAGATAGACTGTTCCATTAATCCTTCCCTGGCCACAGCAATTTGGAAGATCAGTAAATTAAGTGTGGCTTTTCATGGGCAATGAAGTTTACAGTTGGGTACCTTAGTCTCACACCTCAATGCTTTGGATTTGGTTAGAAACCCCAATAAACAAGTATGCAACAAATATCGCATTGTATTTCGGAGAAACAAATCAGCAGTTACTGAAAGGTAAATATATCCAGATGTGTTTATTAGTCATTCATTCAAGTATTCAAATGTAAATAACTAATTTCCTTTAAATTACATTTCTGACTTTTGCCAGGAATCACACTGGCAAGCTAAGGAAGTTTAGCAGTTTTGGAATGGACACGGGAGATTGCATTTGCTCATGTTGAATATTCACATGAGTACACAAAATTGTGCTTACTTTGCTTGGTATTCTTATCAATCAGTGCCTAAAGCCAAGAGAGAACCCTACTGAACATCTATAACAGCACAAAGAAAACCAGGTATGCCTCTGGATAAGGGCACTGTGGCATTTGCAATATAATTAGTTGACGCTGGGAACTGCAAGGTGGTCAATGCATTTGCACATGTGATTCAATAGGATTAATTCCAACCCATTCACCCCTTTCTGGTAAGAAACTCTTCATTTCCTATAACTAAATGACTGACAACTGCATTGTTACCCAAATTTCACAATACAAAGTGTTAAAATTTCTGGTCTACTACACTTGTATGGATTAAAATTATTTTTATGAGATATTCACATCTGCTGAGCTTCCCTCCAAAGCACAGGCTAATTATTAAAAAACATTGTCCCTATCATAGTTATCCTGATCTCAAAGAATTTAAACAAGTCATAACTAAGCAGAGAAAAAAGACTATAAAATCGGATTTACACTGAATTTTGAGAGTCTAACAAGTGTAACAAATAAAAATCTGATAGATCCCTACATTACAAATAACCATGAGTGCAACTATTATGGTATGAATGGCGCTTCCTTGGGTAGATGTTTGGCTGTTTGAAGATGCAATCTAGGAAGATATTTTAAGATGCCATGTAGGTGTCATGAGAACAAGCAGGGAGCATAGTCCACAGCAAGACCTGGAATTCACATTTCTGTCTGGAAGAAATCTTAGTTAATGAGAAGTTCTTGATTACTTTTTTATCTATAACCATTTGGAATATCTCAGGTTCTCTCCAGAACCAAACATCAAGGCAAAAGTGTGTGGTTACTGCCATCAGTTCCAAGCTATCCCTTATCCTTAGGCCAGTGACTGGGTGTTTTGTGCTTGGGCTGTACCAGGGAAGCTGTTCTGCTTTGTGCAGTCAGTGGGAGCAAGTGCTAGGACATGGCATCAATCCAGTATCCTAAAAAAGGAGTGAAAACAATTGATCTCTTTATCTGACACCCATTATAAAGGAGAACAACTTCACCAGGATAAACCGGAAGCATGAAGCACAAGAATGGGGCATCATATTTCTTGGGAAATGCGTTCACATCCAATTACCAAGGAGAAATTTAGCCAGGATCTGTCACAACCTTAGTGAGCACCCTGCTGAAGGGGGGACTCCTCCCTCCTAGTATTTTCATGTGGGTGTTAAGACCATCTCAGTTGCAGTGAAGGGTTCACATCTACAATTTCATTTTGCAGTTAAATGCATATCTCTGGCCTGGAATTAAGTTTCTAACTCTCTTTGAAAGATAGACTGTAAGCAAAAACTTTCCTCTTGGCCTTTCCTGCTACCACTTAAGAGAGTCCTGGCTTAATGCACAGTCTTCTCTGAATTTACTTCTCAGATGTCTAACTCTTCCCATGCTTCATAGGCCATACATAGGAACCTACCTTGCCCAAGAGTTGGGAGCTCAATGTGTTACTGCTGTTAATAAGGTGTGTTGCATGCTTGATCCTACAGCCTAACTTATAAATGTGAATTTAACGACTATTCTTTGTGTGGACTGACTGTTTAGGTCAAAGTTTCTCAGTGAAGCAACTGTCTCCAGCAACCTAAAACTTGTGCAAATCTGGGCTCACAGTGTGACTGCTCAAAGCTTCTGTGTTTTATTTGAGTGAATAAGCTCCTAATGTTCTTCATAGGAATCGAGGCACTATTCCTGTAACATGTATAATTTTCCTTTGAAAAAAGTCAGCAAGAGCTCCCTCAGAAATCAATAGAAACTTTTCAAGTAGGATGGACAACACCTACTTAGCTAATCTTGTTTTAATCTCTACTCAGGGAACAGAGCTACTGCTCCTCCTTGTCTCTATTTTCCCCGAATTAAACACATCAGATTCACTGCTAAGCCTCTTCATCAGCCTTAGAATATGGATGAGTAAAACCTAAGTATATTTTTTTTAACCCCATTTTAAGTTCACATAAATATGCAAAAGCTTATCCATAGAAAACCTTTCTGTGGAAAAGTGAATTTCAATCCTCCTTGTTATTTTGTGTGATTTAAAATCTAAGAAAAACATGCCCAAAAAAACCCCATTTCTAACAGAAGAGTACTTATTTATTTAAGTCTCCACATACGCCTCATACCTAAAATGAAATTGCATTAGTCTTAACAGAGAATTACACCTACAAACCCTACACTTAAAAGAGACTTTATGGTGTTTAGATTGAAATTTGCTATAAAGCTCAGCAGCAATGTTTTTGATCCCAGATCTAAAAAAAAAACAAAAACCAAAACCCCAACAAATTTATTTAATTTCTAAAAGTTGTGATTTGGTAAGGAGGTGCATGACAATGTCACTGGAAGAGAGGAATGAAGTTTCCTGGGTTCAGCAATTGTTCACTTTGGTGATACATTTTGATTCCTTTTCAATTTGTCCTTGACACCAAATATTCAACATCTGCAAAAGTTTCATTGGAGGGGAAAACTACAGCCTAATATTTAGATAAATATTCAGTCTTAAGAACCATTTGTTTTAACAAAATATTACCTTATAAATACGAGTTTCAAATCAGGGAAAACTTCGAAACCATTAACATACACTTTCCATTTTAGCAATTTGGTCTGTGTATTTTAATTCAATTCAGAACAACTTTTCATTCCCCCCAAATAATGCAAAGAGTATTTTCAGACTGTTTTCTGGCCTTTAAGATTGCTAAAGGTTGCGCAGTGCTCTTACAACTGCTACGTGCAACGTGATGCCAGCAAAAACAATTTATGAAATACATTATTGTAGTTTCCAACTCACAATTCAGAGACTTCATGGCTGGAATCTAAATTATGTGCCAGCATGCATTCAGTTGTTATTAATCCACAGTTTGAAATGCAAGCCAGTTTTTAGTATGATATATTCTTCTTTATGAACCGGTGAACTATTTCTGTAGATGCAAATTACCCTAATAATTTACCAATTCACCAATTTTCTTCAGCAAATGAGCACTAATAAATCGTTTAGTCTTAGAGCTTATAAAGGTTACTTCAGGTAAGATTTTACCAGAACGTGTGTATACTGGTCTCAGAATTTCTTTTTTTCCTCTGTCTGATAATTAATCTCTCAGTGATGTGTTGTCTTCCAAAATTTCCTGACACTAGAAAACGATTCTCAGCCTGTCTTACAGGCTATGACATTTCATTCACTCGCACACAGATTGCACTGATTTTCTTTCTTTAAAGATTATGATATAATTACACTGCTCAGTAAGCCATTGTTTCTCTAGTGAATGACAGCTTTCTGGCATGAGCTAGTACTATTCAGAAAGCGACACTTGCTCACTTAAAGTGGTGCTGGGTGAACTCCACAACATGGACTAGGCAAAGGATCTTACAGGAATGAGAAGATGATTATGAAGTCCCAACTCCCAGCAATTCTTCATCAGGTCAAGGTCTTACAGAAATACCACAGAATAATTTAGGTTGGAAGGAAACTCTGGCAGTCATTTGGCCAACCCTTCCTCTATCATATCCATGCAACCACAAAACCCAAGCCCAGGAGCATGACGTGGTGCTCTCCTTTGAAACACTCGGTCCTGAAATGTGCTTCTCAGGTGTCCTGTACATGATACCTTAGGAGGAGTAGCTTAGAATACTCCAACTTCAGAAGAGAAAAGCAAGACTTGGTGACACAAATAAACCTGCTATCTTATCCCTCTGCTCTCAATAAATCAAGGCATCCTGTGTCTTCTCTGCCAGTAAGGTCACCAAATCCTGGAAGGCTTCTGACCTGTTCCAAGACCCCGGGCCCCTTCTCTATGGGAGCTATCAAAATTAAGTTGTTCCTTCCAACTCAATAATCATACACAGCTTAGTGAATGCGAGGATGCTGATTTCTCACGTCTGCAAAGCCATTTCAGTAGTATCCTCAATGCACTTTGATGCTACTAGAAGACCATCATTACACTCTTCGCTACAAGAACTGTCTAAGAAAAAGCCGCTAAGTACTGCTGCCTCTCAGATTTACCATACTAGTGGTTCACATCAAGAAAACCAAATTCTCTGAGCGTTGCTAATGACTGCTTTCTTTTTCCATCTCCTTTTTATTATGGTAGAAGTCTCTGTAAGAAAGCCTCAAGCTTGGTGAATGGCAAACCTAATTGGATATGCCCTGCTCAAATATTTCTATTTTTGATTGTCTAATTAGAGTGGGCAAAAGACAAACCATTTTTATATTCAGATGGCTTTATGGGATGCAGTATTTTTCTTTTATTTCTCAAAATCATACATGTCTATTTTAAGCTCTTCTTCCTAAAATATTCCATCCTAGAATCCAACAGAAGCTTCCTGAAGAAAATACATGAATGGTAATTTGAGAACTTAGGTAATTTATAATCAACGATTCAAAGCAAGACACTAGAGACAGCTGAAACAATAGGAAAAGTACTGAGCAGAAGGGCAGGAAAGGGTATTCCTGCTCAGATTTCAAGGGAGCAATACAATGATACTTCTATGTTTAAGAAGGGTATCTCCGCAAAAAGTTGGCATGCAGGAAATGTTGCACTTCCATCTCCCTGACCCAAAATATACATGCAATATTCTCTTTTGCCAGTTGAGAGAATAAGAGATTTTTCCAGCTAATTTGTGCATAAAGATAGCATCAGATAATTCTTGGTCCCACCTTCCCTGATCTAGGGCAGAAAGATGCCACTTAATTGTGTTAATGAAAATTTCATCCCATTATAGGTAAACTAACTGCAGGCAACAAGCAGATGCTGTCTTGCAATTTCTTGAGGTTTTGTCAGCCTATTGTAATTTGAGAATTTGATTTGCTGTCTACTCATTAAGTTTGTGGATATTTGCAATTTTTTTGGCCAGGTAGGGCAGAAATGCACAGTGAATGTACTTTGTTTCTTTCTCTCAGCTGAGCTATAACTTTAAAAGTAAGGGGGTGTATTGTGAAAAATGGAATTTGAGCCTGAAGTTAATTTGTAACAGGATGTCAAGAATAAATTTAGAAATGGTTTATTCCAAAGGAAAAAAGATGAAGAGTCTATGTGCAGATTTTTTTCAGGAGTTGTATCTCCTACAGAGCAACAAAGACACCGATAGACTTTGGAGTTTCTCTTTACATTGGATAACTACATTTAAAATATAAATGTGTGCACAGTTGCTGATGGCATAAGAGGCCACAGGAAGGATTTTGAGAAGTACAGCCTAGAGGAATACTATCACTCTACCGAGACCTCACAACCCAGCTGGTGCCAGGACCTGAGCACGAAATGCTGCATTTCCCCTGGAAAGTATCATGATGTCTCAAACTCCAAGAGCAAAGGCTGGATTTTTGCTTTGTAACCCAGGTGCACATTTTTCCTCCAGCTGCTGCAGGAGGAACAAAGGACAAGGGAGGGTGAGGGATTTGGGGCAAGGCTTTTGCCTTCCTCTGTTAAACTAATTAATACTTTGATAGAACTGACACCTTTTCAGATCTGATTTGAAGTCACCTGCCTATAGAGCAAGCTAATTTAATAGATAATTAATGCGGGAGAACATGGATTAGTTCATTTTTTATTTTGTGAAGCCCTTAGTCTCTGAAAAGCCTTTTTGTATTTCACTACCAATTCTGAGAAAAAAAAAAAAGAATAATGAAAATATTCATCATATTTAATGAACCCAAAAGTGTTTTACACCAGCAAAAGCATAAATTTGAGACATTGGTAAGAAAGATACTATCTTCATTTGCCTCATAGTGCTTAGTTTCCTTTAAAATATTTTGGGTGAAATTCTGTATTATCACCCCAGAGTGAGCCTGGAAAAGGACCAGGAATTTTTAAACGGCTGTAGTAAAATGTGATAGTATTCTTGGATGGGAAATATTAGACAGATGGAAGGAATCCTACTAATGCCCAACAATGCATCAAGCAATGTAATTACATGCTGTAGCCAGGATCCAGTTACTAATGCTTTGCAAAGCATAAAGGTATATGGAACCAACTATTTTTACAGCTGCCATAAAATTGCATTCTTCATATTCCTCTACCTTTCTTAAGATGCTCTGTGCATTGCAGTAAGCAAAAATTCTAGGTACTAGCAAAGAACAATCAGAAATTACAACAAGACAAAGTCTGTTTTAAACCCACAGCACAACAGACAGCATTGTACCAGTGTGGTATGGTATATACAGAAATCCCCTGACCTAACCCAGTAAACTGTTTTTACCAATTTAGAAGCAAGTTCTCAGCAGTTTAGGGTTAATCCAGGCCCATCCTAAAAGCCGGAGGCAGTCTTTTCCTAGTAAATTAACGTAATGCCAGCAGAAATCCCACAGTTATCCCATAAATGCATATCACTGCCAGGCTGGTGCATCCCTGGGTTTGTAGGAAAGTGCTGCTGCCCCAGGTCTTCCACCCTGCCCACCCTGGTGCAGACCTCCTCAGGGAATAAACTCAACTTCTTTTCTTATATCTGTGTACTGCATAGACCTAAAAATATATATATATGTACATATCTACGTGTAAGTCTCTATATCTGTACTCTTACAGGCTACATCGTTGACTCCAGGTTACAGGTATGGATTTGTGTGCACAAAACTCCAGTACTGTGATTGCTCAGTTATGAAAGTGAACTGCATAGCTAGCATTGTAACTAGTTGCACCTCCATACACAAATATAACTACTACAGCTGTGTTTGTTTTGCAAAGTGTATTGAATTATAATTATTCTAGATTTTTCACCTTTTTATGTACCACACATCTATAAATAACTTTAAAAGAATACTTCCTCTTGCAATTCGCTTTTGTTTGTCATTTTAACCTCATTAATTGACTTAGCAAAAGATCAGCTTCAGATATGAGGAAGCAAAGGAAGAGATTAGAAGGTAAGGTTCAATACTCTTTATTGCATATGGTAGTGTTATTTTCTGGAAGATTTCACATTCTTCTCTTAATAGTTTTTCCATTAATTTCAATCTCACTACAGCTAAGTTATAAACTGGTACTTGCCAGAGTCACAGTTACTATATATCTGAAGTATATAATGATTCATTACATAAATTTAACAAATCATTATATACCAAATACACTATTAGCTTTTTAAATTTATTGTAGCCTTTCCACATTTCAGCATGCTGCTGTTCTAATTCAGTTCATAGTGATATAAGTGATACTGTCTCATGACTATCGCTAAAGAGGTCATGGAACTTGCTCAGATAGCTTTTCTTGGCTATGCTAAGGAAAAACGCAAGTTCAGAGGTGAACAAGAGTCATTCCTAACTATATTATTTTGATGTATGCTGGTTGGCATTGCCTTCCAGGTTATTTACACAACAGTTTTCCTGATTCATGTTTTGCCTTCCTGTATTACTAGAGTTCTTGTTTTGAGCAAGTTAAAAGATACAATTGATGTGATCGTATTATATGCTGCGATACTGAAAAGGCTTCTCCTCACACTGAACTGTAGCAATATTTTTGTTAAATAATTTTCTAATTGAATCCATGCAGCATTTGTTCCCTTTTAAGAGAAGGGAAGATGTCAGTTTCATACCGGGATGGAAGTGATTAGATAATTACATATTTTCAATAGCAGAATCTTCTAGAAGAATTGTTTCTGTGGCAGTACTTTATCTGTTGTCCCTTTCTTTTCGGAGATTTTGCTTATTGGGAATATGTCCTTGGGCTTTTCTTTAACAGGCTGACTGAATATTGCTATTGAAAATTTGTGTTCCACACATGCCAAGGAGAAATTAAATATAAACAAAAAAACTAGGAGAAAATTATAGAAGATTGCATATGATGATAAACCAGTAGCACTTTTGCATATATAGTACAAAGCACACCCTGCACTAACACAAATGCCAAATAGAGCAATTTCTATGACCCTTCAGGCATATTCATCACAGATTTTATTTTGGACTTAGAATTAGCGTGAATAGTAAAAGAAATCAGAGATTTTAAGTCAATTTCAGTTTCAGAGATTAAAGCAAAGAGATTAAATGAATAGCAAACATTGCTGAAATTGAAGTTTGGATATAAACATTGTCATTCTTGCAAACTTTTCCAGTGCTATAGATCTTCCCACATAATGCTCAAAGATTATATTTTTTTTTTACAGTGGCTTGATGAAAGGTAGCAGTACTTTACAGATATTAAAAAATGTGTAAAATAATTGCTGGCCTTGGGAATTCTCCTCTCTTTGAATGACATTTAAAATCGATGAAATTTAATTAAAAATACATATATCATAATTACTCTGCCTAATTTTCCTCAACATTTCCCTTTCACATCTAAACTGTCTTGTTTTCTATTTTTCGTACACAATGGCTCTCAGCTGGCTGGCACGAACTATTATGCCTATGTCAAAAGTAGCTGGTGCAATGTCAAAGCTTTTTTTCTCTGCTAAACACAAGCAATTTAGCGCAGTACAACTGGGAGTTCATAATCCCTAACACAGCACACTGTAAGCATTAAGCTACTGACTGGAGGTCTCTTCAGAGATATTCAACTTGTATAATCCTGAAGATAGCTGAAACTTGAAGGCTTTAAACCTGTTTCCTAGCAGACCAGAAATCCCTCTTGAAGCATAATTATGAATGTTGTTTTTTTTTTTTTTTTCATCTGGTACTCATAACAATGTAGATAACATTTTAGAATACAAATGAAAAATATTTTCCAAAAAAGCATGTGTTTTTGCACAAGCACATATCTCCATTACAAGGACGAGCATGTTTTGGAGAAAACATATGATATTAACTCGTTTCTTTTTCCATCTAAGGAATACTGTATGCACAGTAGCAATAATAGAGATCGTAATGTTGTTGAGCAGCATAGGAAAAATAAATCTGAAAATTTTGCCTGGATATTGGTTTCCACACCATAAATCTCACGTCTTTCCTTCTCCTACACTCAGAAACCTTTCTGGTAACACTAAATGTAATCCATTTTATTAGATTGCTATGAAATCTCCTACTACGTGTCAGAACCCATGATAATCCTCACTGACGTAACAAGTCCATGGATGCAAAATAGATGGAGATCACACTGATATCTTTTCCTTCACATTGATTCAGTGAGAATTTGGTCATTTGTTCTTACCTGAGCATCTGGAGGCGATGACTTCAGCAGCACTGTCATTGTTTTTGGCCAGCACTGCACCCACAGCTTCATCATTCTTGGGCTTTACATCTTGGTACCAGTGCAGGTGAGGGGAGGGAGTTGGGGCTGGGAGGTGGGAGGACTGGTGTCTGCTCCTGGTCTCCTGGTGGTCACTGGGGCAATCATAATCATCTCCTCCACACTTGGATTTTCCTCTCTGTAAAACAAGAATCACAATACTGACCTCCTCTGTGGTTTGTGTTGAAACCCATTGATGCAGTTACTGCTACTCTCAGAACCGCTCTAAAACTGAAACTATTTCCTAATTTAGTTCATTTTTAAAACATTTTTTTAAATAAGAGAATATCTTTTTTTTTTTTTTAAATAGCTCATTTAAATTCATATTTTATGAGTTCCTGTCAGAGATATTGCCTCTCTTTCTTAGCAATTCTTGAAGTGGTAAAGATATTGGTTAAGTATTACAAAGTAAGTAATTAGGCCTTCAATTACCATTAAAATTGTTTTTTAAACTGCTGTCTACTGAAATAAGAACCTTTTGATCCTATAGTAGGGAATGAAGCACCTCACTGTTCAAAATACAAGATCAGGTTTCTCTTACATTAAATGTACGATTATATAAATTATATTTATATATAAACTGTTTCTAACTAAATGTTACAAAGGAGTTTGTACTATCACAAGCAATTATTTAAGAAATAATCAAAAGACTTTTTCCCTTCAAAATGAAATTTGAGCCCAGCTGTAATCAAAACACTTCCCAACTTTGTTTTTGTTACATTAGTAAGGACTTGTTAAGAGTCACCTTCAATAGGAGTATCTGTAGAATAACTTGTATATATTTAAAAGGAAGGTTATTTTCTTGAGGAAAAAAGCTCCATGCTTATCTTTTGTTAGCTTAAGGCACCAGCTAGAACATATTACTTCTCTGGGAGATGTCCTAATTAAAAATATCCTCTCAAAACAACTTAACAAGGAGGAGGTCTCCTGTTCTTTAAAAAGACACTGCTGTTACTTGATTGTCTCTTTTTTTTTTTTTTTTTTTTTTTTTTTAAAACCAAATGGCTGCCTTAATTATAGTCTGCAGTAGCTTCTCCCCAAATTAAAGGTTATTGTCAAACACTCTCTACAATACAATGCTAAAGCAAGCTGAAAGATATAAAAACCCATCCTGGAGTTTATGCTGTTGAGACCTGGAGGCAATAGGCCTAGTTTTATGGTGAAGAAAAAAAAAGCACTCTCATTAACAATCGTTATGTCTGTTTCTTTCTGAATGGAGCCAGTAATTGCCTAGGAGTCTGTATAATTAGCTTTAATGCTGAAAGAAGGGAGATTTAGATTAGATATTAGGAAGAAATTCTTTACTGTGAGGGTGGTGAGACACTGGCCCAGGTTGCCCAGAGAAGCTGTGGGTGCCCCATCCCTGGAAGTGTTCTAAGGCCAGGCTGGACATGGCTTTGAGCAACCTGGTCTAGTGGGAGGTGTCCCTGCCCATGGCAGGGGGGTTGGACTAGATGATGTTTAAGGTCCCTTCCAACTCTAATCATTCTATGCTTCTATGATTCTATGAATCAGAAGGATGCAAACTATCATGTTCTGTAGGTCTTAGGCACGCAAGGAGCCTCTAAATACCTTACACTAGAAAGAAGGTCACAATTGTTATTAACTAAAATAACCATAATAAAGAATAATAATGATATTAGCAACTAGGTTTGCACTGGCAGTGAAATTAGTGCTTTCTGTCAAAAAGGTGGCGGTAAGCAACACAGAAGCAGAGGCAGGGAGGAAGACACATGCTGTATGGTTTCTGGGAAGGCAGCTGAGCCAACCCCAGCCCTGCCGCTGGGGTTATGGAGCACTGCAGGAAAGTTTCCATCCCCAGAGCACATTGGGGACAGAAGGACTACCTCCTCTGCCGGAGAGAGACTGAGGAGCTGCTGCTTCCCGTGATGTTGCAGTGCTGGCAGGTGCCAGCTGCACTCGTACCAATCCCTCTGTTTTCAGCCCGTTCCTCTGGCTGTTTTTTAATTTTTGGCCATTAGTCTGAAGAGATTCAAACCAACAGCTCCTGTCTATGAGGAAGAAGACCCCAACTATGAAGGTAAAAGGGGATTAAAAAGAGAGAAAAGAGAGGGAGCATTCCCTGTACCCTTCTTATTGCAGCTGTGATGTGTGCAGAAAATAATTTTTGATCCCTCAAGAGACCCCCAAGAAGAAGCACAACTGTCTAGCTGAGACTCAGATGCCTTTGCCTGCAGCACTAGATATATTTTTAAGGACTCCCATCTACACACAGATATGCTATGACTCTGTTTAACTTGTGAAATCTGATCACAGCATAAGGTGATATGACTTAAGGCAGAGCCAGGGCTCTAAGTAAGAGAGAAAAATTATTGTAGTGCAGTAAATAACAGCACTAGAAACTCTGTACAATATAACTTTCAGACAGATTGAAGCTACCTTATATTGCAAATTTGCATGATCTTCTACCAGTTACATTAACTGTTTGGAAGCTGCTATTGATGGAGTCTTTAGGGCAAAAGAATGTAACTAACTCCTGAATCATGCATACTGAGATCATACACGGATTACTTGATCTCCTTATGCAGTTAGCTCCAAAGAGATTACTGTGATTATGAGAATGGATACTTATGTTTATTTTAGAGGAACAAAGACAGTATTTTCCATTATTATAAATCAAGTCAGCAAAGTTCACCATAACATTTTCCTAGAAATAGAGATTACTTTCTTTTCCTCACCACTGATCTTAAATGGTGGTTCTAACCATGCATCAATCTAAAGTGAACCTAGTCTAGATGTACAGTAGTGCAAAGGAAATTCGGTTATACTTGAGGATTATAATGCTTATGAGTTTTCTTGGCAATCTGAGATGATGACCCCATGTACCTTTGTTCCCAGACAAGTCATCAGCCATTATACTTTCTGCCTGTTGGACCTGCCAGGTTTTAGGCTTACAAATTTTTATGGCCATGAATCTGACTCTCCTCAGTCTGACCAAGGAGGATAGGAAATGCTCGAAAAAATATGTACTAATATATTCTGGAAAAGTATGCATGCTTCAGTTTGTTTATGCTGAGCAGAAGCTCTGAAACTTTATACATGAGCAGTTAAGATGCCCCTGCTCAGAATTGTATCTATAGGGTCCTTGGAATGATTAAATCAAGAGGAAAATATGCAAGAGGGGGAAATGATTCTCCTCCCACACACGCTATTTCCCCTTGGTACTGTCTTACTTTCTTATGAAACTTCCCCTCTGCTTCCCATAAACCCAAACTGTATTTGTGCATCTTTACCCCTCTGTAATGGACATCAGCCAGAGGAAAGTCAGAGAGCAGAGCAAGGAGAGACTGGAATACGCTTGTTCATACTTCCAAGTGATTTGGACAAAAAAACAAGCTAAAAGGAGTTAAAAACCTCCACTGTGGCAAACCTGCCACACTGTAAATTTAGGAAGTCCATGTGGCGAAAAGAAATAAGGATTAAGTTGAGTGTAGATTAAATTTTTGGTCTTTGAAGACTTTGGGATCAATAGCTGAAAGATACCCTGACCCAGAAATCTAAAGAGGAGGAAACTGCATCAGATCAACTGAAAAATTCTGACTGCTCATCTTGAGCTCTAGATTTTTACACCTGTCTTTTATTTCTGTTCTGACTGTAAGTTTTACTTTAAAAAATAGAAGTAGCAAAATTACAAAAGAAAATGCTTTGATGCTTTCAAACTGCAGAAAATTAAAATAGGAGATCTCTCTGAATATCTACTCTCTGCTAAACATTGTCAATAAAGATGAATTGCCACTTCCAAGAGAATTGTGTGAACAAACCAGATCTTCCCTGGAACCCCAGTGATCTCAGCAACAAAACCTGTCTGAGATATGCAGCTTTCCAAGACTTTCTGACTGTATTTGAATCAAGATAGAATTTGAGGAATTAATCAGTTTTACCCAGAGGCATCTTTTTAATTGTAAGCGTAATACTCTGTTACTTTAATGTAGTGTGTTAATAGTCATATTACTAAGAAAGATTCCAGGAGGACAAATGACACTCATTTTTGCTGGTCCCAAATGCCTCCTCAGAGAATTTAAAAAATAAGCATTTTCTAGTTTGGAGGTAAAGACAGAGTGAAGAGAGCTTCACAGAGCTTTGCAGTGCAATTGGAACTGCATTTTGCAGCCAGCACTGCAGAAGCAAGAAAGGATTTGTACTGCAGAGCGTGCCAGTCACTGCACTGGATGCTCACAGAGCTAATGGGGAACATGTTCAAAAACGAGCTTGCACCACAACAAAGACATTAATCACAATTTGTTGGCATGAGTCTGAAAACAATTTCTCTGGGTCTGTATTGACTGCAGTTATATTTGGCTTTGAGTCTCATCAGCATTTATAGTTCTCAAAATACTGTAATATAAACATTTCAGTGAGGCAAACTTCCATTAGATTTAAGGTCCATGAAATGAGAGTGCATTTATCTTTGAAACAGAATCTAGATTAAAGCGGTAGCAATTTGCCAGAGCAGTCTCTGATGCCATGTGGTTAAGAAAGACTGCAGCGCCAGCAGAGCAAAACCGGCTTAAAAACAGGATGGAGTGAAGACTCGGGGGTTCGCTCTGTAATCACACCTCGGGATTGGGATACACCACAAATTTAGCACAGTGCCCCAGCCGGGACAACCTAATGATTACAGTCTGAACATATTTAATGTCTTAGACACAAGCATCTTTTCTTCTCCTTAAACCCAGCTTGAGTACAGGATGGGCCAAACAGCATGAAAGGATAGCAGAGAGAGTGCCTGCAATCAGTTTTTCATTGGTCCCTTAGGATGAAAGAGGAATATGTGAGTCATTTTCTTGCACAATGGCGAAGCCTGAATCCCACTGCATCTGGTTAATACCAAGGACTGTCCAAATAGTATTCCATTGTAATTTGTCACAGGCTACAATGCGACCATAAATGTTTCTTGGAGTATTTTTTATGGGTTTTGAACTCAGCAATAAAATACTGTTCTTTGACAGGAATTTCAGTTACAGAACTCCTATACTAATGCCTAGTAATAAAACAATTTCATCAATAAGTGATAAATGACTGTCATTAGTTCTGCACCTATACGTTGAACAACAGAATACTGGAGCACAGTGACAGAGCCATTCATGTGGGCTTGAGTTTTTTGGGTTTTGTGTCTTTTCAGACTCATGTTTTGAGCCTTTTTACACCGATGTTTCATAAGCCGCTCATGCGGCAATAAAACAAAGTTAGGGAAAACATTCAGGAGCTTTTACAAAAGATACTGAATGGTTCTGTCCGATACGCACGCAGTCTGGTGGGAGGAAAGGGGCTTGTGGTTTGTCTCTTTTCTTTTCTTTTCTTTTCTTTTCTTTTCTTTTCTTTTCTTTTCTTTTCTTTTCTTTTCTTTTCTTTTCTTTTCTTTTCTTTTCCCAATATGGAGATTCTTGCTCTGTGAGGTAGCTTTCCTTTTTAGTCAGCCTATTCCACGTTTGTAAAGATCCCCTGCCAGCTGATGCAGTAACAGTTAGCTAAGCAGTATTCAATCATGCTTCGTTTGGACTTCTTTCAAGTAAACTGATCCTCACTTTGCAGTAAACTTGAGTCTGAACAGATATTTGGGGATTAAGGTGGTGTGTAAAATGAGCAGATACATTGTTCTGGTTTCTCCTAAACAGCCTCATGATAGAGGGGAAATTCTGCCAAGAAGCTGGTAATTACGAACCTTGAAAAGAAAGTGGAGAGGGGCACCATCCTAATTGCAGCACATACCTCCCACTGGAAATCAATTTTACTTATGAACTACAAAAACATGGGTGAAACTGAGACAAAAAGATGCAGTGCAAAGCCCACGTGAGATGGAGGCAGCGGGTCTTCACTCTACATCAGGCTCACCAGGGACGGGGCCACTCTAGGCACGCCATGCTGCTCCACCACCCCAAGACCAATGCAGCAAGGCCTCACTGCTTAAATGTGGTCACAAACCCAGCTGGCGCAGATGTGACAGGGCGTGCTGGCCCAGGCAAGGAGCTGCACCAACAGGTCTCCACCTCTTCAAAGGCCAGCTTGGGAACATCACCTTCATCCAACAGCAGGCAGGCTTTTTCTCCACTTTCAGGAGATGGAGTGCAAGACAGTAGCATATAGAGAAACACCTGAGGTCCCACAGGCTTGCTAGCCCTGACCTGGTGCTGGCACCACATTGCTGCCTCCTGACACGCCCTTCTGGCCAAGAAGGCCAATGGTATCCTGGGGTGCATTAAAAAGAGCGCGGTGAGCAGGTAGAGGGAGGTCATCCTCCCCCTCTACTCTGTCCTGGTGAGGCCACAGCTGGAGTACTGTGTCCAGTTCTGGGTTCCCCAGCTCAAGACAGACAAGGAATTACTGGAAAGAGTCCAGTGGAGGGCTATGGAAATGATCAAGAGACTGGGGCACCTCTCTTATGAGGAAAGGCTGAGAGACTTGGGCCTGTTAAGCCTGGAGAAGAGAAGACTGAGAGGGGATCTCATCAATGCTCATAAATGTCTAAAGGGCAGGTGTCAAGAGGATGGGACCAGACTCTTCAGTGGTGCCCAGCGGCAGGACAAGGCGCAACAGGCACACACTGAAACACAGGCAATTCCTTCTCATCATGAGGAAAAACTTCTTTACTTTGAGGATGACAGAGCACTGGAACAGGCTTCCCCAAGAAGCTGTGGGGTCTCCTTCTCTGGAGATCTTCAAAACCCACTCGGGTGCATTCCTGTCTAAGCTGCTCTAGTGAACCTGCTTTGGCAGGGGGGGTTGGTCTAGATGATCTCTGAAGGTCCCTTCCAACCCCTACGATTCTGTGACCTGCTCTACAGCACTTGTGGAAACTTCTTGGCTCTGGCACAGGGACCCACGAAAGCCATCCAGGCAAGGTGGCATAAAGGCACCCAAATGCCTTTGCATGGCAATGATGCTGAGCTGGAGTGGAGAGGCCTTGGGGATGGGCTGAGACGTGGGTTCTCTCCTCTTAGTCCTCTCTCTGAGATTGTTGCGTGGGTTCAGTAGCAACCCTTTGCCTCAGCTGCCTCCTCCTAACTGCTCAGTGCCTGCATTAATTCACCCCATAGGAGCCAGCACAGGTCAGGAAAAGCCAGGGTTGCCCTGGGGCTAATAAACTTGCTGGCCTCCATGTGGATGTCTGCGCACTGCATTCCCATGCACATCCCACAGTATTAAAGTTCAAGGGAATAAACCTGGAGAGTCCCAGTCTTTCATTAATCACAACTAACAGAGAATGAACTGTGTCATAAACTGGCTGCATTTCACGTTTAGAAAGAGACTCAAGCTCTTTGAATAGCCCTGAACAATGGAACTTGTTCCCGGAGAGCCAGCCCTCCCCGCAGCATGCGGGATGGGAGGTGGGTCAGGAGTTGCTTGCAGACAGACTGCCTCTCTGGAATGTGCTTTGCTCCAGCGGCTGCTGACACTGGATGCAGGAACCACGCTGCAGTCCCAGCCATGCTGCACACAACAAGCTATTGCTGGTCTTAATTGCACAATAAGCTTAAGCAAACATTTCCAAAATAGAAGAAACCCATTTAAATAGCCTTATGTAATTACAAAATAATGAATGCATGGATTAAAGTCCACATCTTAAGGGAGTGGTCACACTGTGCTAGCATACTTTCATAGAATCAGAGAATGGTTTGGGTTGGAAGGGATCTTAAAGATCATCGAGTTCCAACTCCCCTGCCGTAGGCAGGGACACCTCCCACTAGACCAGGTTGCTCAAAACACCATCCAGCCTGGCCTTGAACACCTCCAGGGATGGGGCATCCACAATTTCTCCAGGTAACCTGTTCCAGTGCCTCACCACCCTCACAGTAAAGAATTTCTTCCTAATATCTAATCTAAATCTACCCTCTTCCAGTTTAAAACTGTGACCCCTCATCTTATCACTATACTTCCTGATCAAGAGTCCCTCCCCATCTTTCCTGTAGCCCCCTTTAGGTATTGGAAGGTGCTATAAGGTCTCCCTGGAGCCTTCTCTTCTGCAGACTGAACAACCCCTGCTCTCTCAGCCTGTCCACAGGCAATGACCAAGCCTCTCTCTTTCACATCCATTCTTAAAAATCTTTTGTACCCTGAAGTACTCAAAATTTCATACAACTTCAGCTGTCAGGAAAAAAAAAACCACACTATTATCAATTCTGCTACTTTGCTGCTTCTATGTCTAGGAGCTGTGTACGTGTTGTCTGGGGTTGGTAGGTACATGTTCTGTTTGTCCAGCTCCACGCTCAGCAGCACTTTGCCCCCTAATTAAGATGGCTGAGTGAAGAGCAGAGCAGGTTTAATTGAGACTATGGTTTTGCCATAAGAGGAACACTGCCCGCAATCTAGCAGTCCTGCTGGAGCAGGAAGCTGGACGAGCCAAGGAATACTTTGACCATGGTGTTATCTAAATTGTGGAAACTTGTTTTATTTCTGAAGGAGTAAATTAGGAATGTGGGGAACACCAGGTTTAAATGAGCTTGACACTACTTGGCAACTTCTAGACATAGTCATGTGATCTGTGAATATCACAGAGTAAAATGAAAACAGACTGAAAAGACAAACTTTCATTATTCCTGCAGGGTAAGAGCTTGATCCTGGGAAAATGGCTTGTCCAACTGGGATCTTAGGAAATGCAGGAGGGAGTAAATCTACTAGATTAATTTTCTTTTTCACCCAGTTACTGTCATGCTGCAAGGCGATATGGCTGAGAAGTGTGATGGTAATACTCTTGCACCTCTGTTCCCCTTTGTGCACCCTTTTAATTTTGAAACCACTCATTTTTGAGAGTATGCATTCCTTATTACTGACATCCAATGGCTTTGAGTAATAGTTGAAGAGACGGTGAATCAATATTCAAGTTTGTTCATGTTAGTAACTGGTAATAAGGAAACAATAACTCTGATATTTCCCCTCTTGGGATTGTCTTGTCTCTATGCAAAAAGACCTATTCGCTTCCCCGCAAGGATCTGAGGTAGTGCAATGTTTTTTCTTGCTTGTTGCAAAACAGGTTTTTAGCAGATGTGAGGAAGTTCTTTTGTCTCAAGTAATATCTTTACATTCTGCATAGTATGATGTTAATATCAAATGCTCCACATTTATTCCACACCAAACAAGATTTTTTTTGATACGTAGAGCTCTGGCATAAATCTACTTAGGGATTAAAACTTGTATTCGGTAGCTGATTGCTCAATGGTCTTACCCTTAAAGAACAAATATTAAACACTTTATTAAAATTACAATGTGCTTTTTCCATCTCAGCCACTTGTTTCTGGCTGATTTGGATAATATGGACCAACATAGAAAATATTAAAGACAAAGACACTGTCTCTGGAAATCTTTGAACCGCAAACTGCTGAAGAGTATTCAGAAGAAAAAGCATTAAGTTTACACTGTTCTTATACTCTTTATTCACATCTGATATTGGTTGTTGCTAATGACAGGTTGCTGGGCTGGATGAATTTCTGATATGTAATGAAATGGCTGTTCTTAAATTCATCACCCCACCTTGGCAAAGGGGAAAGACTTGCCTTTTATAAAAGCAGGCTTCATATAAATGAGATGGCAGCGTGAGCCAAAAAGCACTGTAATATCAATTCAGGCACAGATTCTGCTACCTTTCCTTCAAGTGAAGGGAACCACACTCCTGACATACTGCTATGGAAATTGGTGCAACTGCTCAAGGAGAGAGTCTCTACCCCATGTAAATATGAATGTCCCTGAATAATTTTGCTCATTTATTTCACATGTTAAAAAACTAATTAGCAAAATCATTTCAAAAACAACTTCATCTAATCCTCTTGTGGGAAATCTCACCAGAAGACAAGTAGACTGAATTAACTATGGTATTACCGGGGCAAACATTGCAACAGAGCCAGAGCAAAGGCACTTCTGTCTTGTCCCTGGTCTGCAACAAACACCTCCTGCAGACAAATGAGGATCTTGCTCTTAATTTTGCACCCATTAATAATCTCAAGGTTTGTGCTAGTAATTCTGAGTTTGTTCTAAGTTTTTTTTAGACGTGGCAATTACTGAATTGAATTTTGAAGACTTCTGAGATGACAAGAACTTGTGCCCCCCACCACGCTTTCTCTCATGCAACCAAATCTTGTACACATCAATGCTTCTTGTGCTCTTTGCTCCTGCCTTTCAGAAAAGTATAACTGGAAAGTTACATAGACAGCTTGGTCCTATCCAGCTTCTGAGAAACTTCTATGCTTTGAACAATGCACCTGTAAAAAGATCTTGTCTTTCAATACCATGAATACCACCAAACGACACCCTTCAGAAACAGACAGCCCTATTAATTTTTCAAAAGACCGACAGCAAAGCAAGGCACAAGGGAGAGACGAAACATTAACAGAGATAGTAACACTCCCGTTGCTTTATCTTCCAATCAATTCAGAGTATTACATTAGGAAAACACGAAGGCTGGGACGCACACTCAATACTGCTTCTCACAAATCTTGAAAAACTCTGGGGGCTTTCTGTATCTGTCAACCAGGTTCCTGGAGAAGCCCGAATTTTTTCTAAGCAGGGCTTCTGAAAGATCTGATCACAGTAGCAAAAATGAGCATGATGACACACAGACCTTAGGGAGCTCTCCCACGTGCCACGCTCCTTGAGCCCACACCAGACGCAGTGTGGCCCCAGCCTCACACAGATCTGCGAGCTGAGAGGTCTCCAAGTCAGAGCTGACTCAGCTCTGACGCAGCTCCAACGGCTGGCCAAAGAGCTGGCGCTGGCGGCACCCAGCTGTGTGGATAGCCTCCAGCGAGCCAGACTGCAAATACAGAAAAAGCAACTAAAAAAAGCAGGAGATGAGTTAATGCCAGACAACAGGTTATTCAAGGTGGCAGAATTGTCTAGTGCTGGGAGAGATCCACGGGTTTTTCCTGACTTTGCTTTTGACCTGTTAAGTGACTGACAAGGCTAACATTTCTTTATCTCAATATTCCTCTTGCCTTTTCTGGAAAGTGTTTTGGGAGTTACTGGTAAAAGTAACACCTTCTAGAAGAGTGATATGGAAAAACAGCAATGTAATTATTACATTATTATTATTAAAGCAATCTTGAGCACTGTAGCACTGCATTTTGTCCAGATATACTGCTGAATAAGACTGGATTGTTTTGTACTTGGGCAAAATACAATAGTAAACTGGATAGGCAATATAATGGAAGAAGACAGAATAAATCATAATAAAGGTCCACTCCGTCTTTGTCATTGGTGAATAAAGCTTTGAATTTTAAACAGTCTCCCTATGAGGATGCTTAATGTTCACCAAGACATAGCAAGTACACAACAGCTGTGCTCACAGCCTTAACTCACAATGGAAAGAAGAGAATTTCATTACTCACCTGATTTATATACTTTTAAATTTCTTTTCCCTAGGAGATACAGACCAAAAAAAATCAAAGAAGTTAAAGGGGAAAAAACCAAAACAACCCCCCAACAGCTAATTCTGGTTTTTTCCCCAAACTCTTCTCTCTGCAATCTTGGTATTTTCAGGGTATAAACTTCACCAAGAAATCTGTAATGTCACAGGGAACCGGGAGGTTCCTTTGCTGTCAAGCTCTTTTAATAAAGGCACCAAGCACCTTGCAAACGATTCTTTAAAAACCTCCTGTGATCTCTGATAGTTCCAAATAAAACACGCCACCTTTCTCAATACAGATCTGGTGAGGTACGTTATCATCACCATTCTAACAGTAAAAAAATGGAAAGTCTTTAACATGGTCAAATGAAATATTATGAATACCCACTTTAACTTGCCCTGGTTTGGCCTTTCCCTTACAGCCCCCGCCTGCTAATTTGACCCACACTTTTCTGTATACTTCCTTCTCTCTTGGGAATACTAGCTTTGCATGCAGAAAAAAACCAAACATATATCAGCCTAGGTACAGGTGCTGTTCCCCAGCAGGAAGTGTTTGGGATTTATCCTAGGTCTGTAATGAACAAAATTTAATTAGAAATATAACCGTATCTTTAAATCAAATCATAACCCTACTGCCAGGCTTTGACTGGAGAAACTGCCATAGGTGCCTGGGATAGCTTTCAAACTTTTTGAGCTTTTATTTGCTCCCAAATCAAGTTCTGAATCAAAAATTTCTGGCCTTAAACCTGCTAACTTATTTAGCTAAAGCTTTATAGAGTTGTGGTTTTCAGGCTTTTTGATTTGCAAATGCCGGCCCCCCATTATGAATTCAAGTCATCTGATAATAGGTTTGCTTTCTTTTTTTGTTGCTTTTTTTATGAAGCCCTTACAATTCATTCATGTATCATGAGGGTTTTGCAGACCACAGTTAGAAAAACACTGTTTGAGGGGCAGCAGCTTGCCCACGTTATGCGAGTCAGAATTCTCAGCTTAACTCTGTGACCTATCATCATTTGAAAACCAAAATAATGATAAAATTTAGGAATAGTAAACAGACTGAGATGAGGGTTTCTGGAACCTGGGCTATTTAACACAGAGCAACCGCAAGGAAAACAGAAGAACCTCTGCAGAAGACTAACATGCAAGAAGAACAATTCTGAACACAGTTATAGACTTGGAAGCTAAAGATTTTTAGCCCCCACAAACAGGCCAGTCAACCAAGTTGCATACTGCTTCTTTGTAAAACCACTTTCTTCAAAAAGTTTCTCATGAAGGATTTATAAATATAGTCCTTCAGCAAAGATCGGCACTTACTTGAAAAGCATGTCTACCAGGTATGTCCAGTGGCCCTGGGTCACCTGCCCTCTGGCTAGAAATCCAACACCCTTGTGCCAGCAGGCTGTTAGGGATTCAGACATAAAGCCTGAATTAGTGCTTCAATTAAAAGAAACCGTTAAACCAGAGATAACTGCTTGAAACCTTCCAGATTTGAAGAATTGGCCATTATTTTTTCTCATTAGCTCTATCTGGCATAGCTACTCCCTGCATCCCCCCTCCCCATCTCCTGGTTTTTCAAGGATACACAAGAACAATGGTGAAAGCTACTGTAGCTTGGACAGTCCCCTATGCAAATGATGGAGCAAGCCCCAAAAGGCAACTACAGAACAGATCAGAGAGTTCAAAACAAATTAATGAGGCACGGAGATGAAAAAACAGGTCCCAAAACAAACCACAAAATCCTTTACTGTCTTCTTAATCCATCAGAAATGGTAACAGGATGTAAACTAAATTCCTGAAGACGCAAGATTTTATCACAGAAGTCTGTTAGAAGTTACATTTCTCAAGCTTAGAATCTACCTGCAATAGTAGTTCTGTGACCTGGCTGGTCTAATACAAACTTGCAAGAACAAAAGTGAGAACAGTAGGTCTTTCTGGGACACCAGCAAATTAGATTTTCATTCTAAAGGTCAATTTGTTGGTATTACCTACATACAAATTTGGAGACTTCTTTAATAAAATGATTTGCCAAGTAGATTTCTCAGTCTCATACCTTATTTCTATGACTCTTTGTAGCATAAAATGATTGGGATTTAGATCAATGCCAAATTCTCATTGCCATCTCTCAAAGGGCCTCCAACTGAAAAGCTTTCGTTCGCTGTGCCAACTCGTCCCAGCTTTCTTTTCGAAAATATATGTAATACACAAGCCAAATTGTTGTAAAGATCTCACAGAAGATGGGAAGCATTATTCAGCATGATTGTTTATATTTCATAGAATAAGAGATTAAAACCAGGTATTGAATAGTTTTATTTAAATATTGTTACAGTGATCAACCAAAGAAAATGTGTGTCTTTGGAACGTAATGAAACTCATTCAAAGATTAATTCAGTGAAAATTATTCTTTGCTTCAATGAAAAATAGCCACTGAACTAATGCATCTCATACTGCGTTATTTCAGACATAAAGAACTTAACAAAAGAGGGTCAATAATTATTGCGAGAAATCAAAGAGAAATCAAATACAGACAACATGTCAATAGTTACCGACAATTTTGTTTGTCATTCTCCTAATCTTAGAAATCAGTCAACCCATGAGCACCAACAGCTGGAAGCAGCGTGAACCTAAATACATGGAGGTAAACCTGACCCAGCATTTGCAGAAGGCACAGCCAAACTCTTTCTTCACACTCAACAACTCTGCAGAGAAATCATGATGGGTATATAATCTAAAGCAGAAGTGAGACGAAATCACAGGGACAAATGGGATTGTTGCAATGACTGGAAAACTTCTCTCTCCTACATTTTTTAATAAGAAGTTCAAGAAAATGAGTACCCACCATCAGTAAGTGACCTTTTGCTTAAAGTGAAAATACTACAGAGAAACACTGATTGAAGATATAATTAACAAATACCATTTGAAGTGGTAAAGAATTTACAGCAACTGAAATATTGAATTTATTTGCCCTCCTGGTATACACCATTTCTAATGGTCTTTTTAAACAAAAGAACATGCAGTGAATTTTCTCCTGCAAATACTCAGGGTTGACTCAGATTAATGTGAAAAAGGTCAGCTGAGTGATAAGCCAGGTCACAGGAATTAACGTCGGGGTCTGAGTTTTGCTAGCCCAGATTGCCTACTGGACACATACATTGTGTTTCACTAAGTGTACAAATGTTAATCAAGTTTAATAACCTTTTCCTGAGATGTCCCAGGAAATGAGGTAGTAAATTAAAACAGTTAGATGTCTGCTGAAAAGCAAATATATTTATTATGCACTTTCATATACACAGGGATTTTCGCTTAATATAATACAAGGAATAAAATAAAAATTTTACAATGTGAAATTCATTCAATGTACATTAAATGCTATTTACAACCCACTCCAGGAAAAACAGTCTATCTGCAAACCAAGTTAACTGAGGAGTTCAGATGGGGAATATTAAGCATAACAGACATTTGCATAGCAGAGTAACTGATGAGGGAAAATACCTTTTTATTTTTAAATAAATGGTAATGTTTTCAATACTGATCACAGAGAAGACAAAAATGCATCGATTGTGCCTCTGTATCTCTTAATGCATTTCTCTTTTGAAGAGGTTTTCCACATGCATACAGTATTGACATCAGTGTCCACAAAACAGTCTTTTCCCTAGCGCTCCCATCAAGAATTCTAGACGTCTTGTGGAGGACCAGTGAAATGGGATGAAGAGACACAGGATTCATGTTTTATTCCGGTTTTTTAGGTTGTGAGAACTATTACATTGCCAGAAGAAACCATGCTGAGTCACAGCAATGCAACTCCAATCACCTCCACTTGATTGTACAGGTGTGAAAGAGCAGAGCAGAACAGAGTGAACAACAGGGGGAACAGCAACTTTTCTTTGTACGGAAAACCCTCACAAATGATGATATTAAAAATCACACGCAACAGCAATGTGAAATTACACAGACCTTCTGAGAAAGGAGACGTTTTAAAGCACTTCATGCTCTGTTCCGAAGTGATATTCAGAATCTGTAAGAATTGTCATTCTGAAAGCGTTTTCAACAGGTCTACTTTCTGCTGATTTGGATATGAGGTTTCCCCACCAACTGCTTCAAATGGAAATATTATTCACACAAAAACCATCAGGCTATCTATAAGTTGTGGCCCCTTGTGAAACTGGCCATATTTTTACGTCCTCTGTCCACAAGGTGCAATTAATAACAAAACAATAAAATTAAATAAATATAATCCCAATGACAGTCAAGGTCAGTAGAAAAATGTCGGCATTCAGGGATCCCTTTCTATAGAAGAAAACATACTCTAATAGCTAAGAGAAGTTGTATTCTTGCACAGTATTGCAAATGTACTGTACTTGAGGTTCGGAACAAGTTTGCTGAGAACATTTTGGTACTTTCTCTTTACTGAGCCACTAACCCTCTTAAGGCCATTCTGCCAGACTCCTGTTATGTTTATTTTATAATTGTCCCACGGGGACAAGAAATTCAATACATGAAACATTCAGAATAATCAATATTGCCGTGTATCAACTTTTAACATCTAATTTTACTATATGCTGAATGCCTGACTAGAAAAGATTCTCTTTACATTTAGTAACAAGCAAGTAAGAATGGAGGTGCAAGATACTAAAAAAAAAAAAAGTTGTGATGGTTGTTAATCATAATAACAAGACACAGAGCCCTTTAGTGCCTCAGAATATGCACTACATACATCCAGGGGCCATTTATCAAAGTTTAAGGATAGCCATACATCTAATTAATCCTCTATGAAAAATAACCTCAGCTTTCTATCATATTATTTGTGGAATGATCAGAATTAGAGTATGAAAAAGATGAATCCTAAGCCTTTAGAAGAAATATTCACATACAAAAATAGGCTTATTTTCTAAATAGCAAGGCTGCATAATGGTGAATAGTAGAATATAGCTTGCATTTTTAGGAGAAAATAACCCACTTGTTTCATTTTATCACTCACAGAGCTGTGCAAGTAAGATGTGCACATTCAAAAGAAAAATTCATACTGTTCAATTTCACAACAATGGCCTTGATTTTGCTCTCTTTCATATAAGTAAAATTTTTATGCTGTAAGAGTGGGGAACCAGCTTTCCATTATCTGTAGATGGACTATCCAGACTGCTGATTAACGATGCTCCAGGTACGGCGACATTCACACTTGCTCTACCTAATCTATCCAAAGCAGTAACCACATTCATACAAGTTTGTGCTTTAAAGAATTATTGTCTCAGGACAGGGCTAACTCAGTAATCTCTGTACTTCCCAGACAACGGTATTACTAACCATTTGCTTTTCCACTGTACTCTCACTGTATATTCTCTCAGTCTCATCAACAAAGCACCTGTGTTTTACTGACATTTGCAAAACAGTCCTTTACTTTGGAAAAATGAAAGAGCTGTTTCTAACATATAAAGATATACATGAAAGCAGGATCAGACCTTTTACTTTAGCACCTAAAACATACCCATATTCAGTTACCTCATTACAATAACAATAATGGAGGCTATTTAAGATCAGGTGTCCAAGACCAAATTTGCCTATTGCTTTCAGTGGTCACAGTCTGCCATCCAGACTTGGTGCTGTAGTACCAAATAGTGGATTTGCCTCTTAAAAATCCCAAAGAAACTGCAAATGGTTGCAGTCCCACTCCTTTGTTACCACTGAACAGCTATTACACAGACAGAAGACACAGTACAGTATTTATAAAATACTGTTACAAGACTTGTATTTCTGGAGAGAACTTTTTGAAGTACATAGGCAACTGACCATACATTACAACAATGCAAACGTGACATACTGTTTGCTTATTTTCTTTAGCCACAGGAAAATAAATACAAAGAGCACTGCCTTTCCATACACAGTTCACTGTGGCACATGCACCTCTACCAAGCGTTCTGGAACAGGGAATCAGAATTCCTTGTTCTTACCACTTTCAGCTGTTGTCAGGGAAATACAACATATATCTTTCTGCAATTAAAAAAAGTGCTCATTCTGTGTATTAAATACAAAGTACACAAAATAAATTTTTGAAGCACAGAGGGTTATACTGAGAAGGCAGCCTGAAAATGTAGGCACATTACAGTAATTAAGGTAACTGTACTGTAGTAATCACATTCTTGAATTCCTAGGTGGACTAAACAAGCATTATATGCTTTCATCCCAGCCAGCTGATAAATCATTCGGAGCAGAAGCACTTCTGTTCATAGCATCATGGAATTGGCCTAAAAGTACAAAATAGAAACATTAAGTTTTGCCATACTCCGTAATACGCACAGTGTTGTCAGAGAGAGAGCTGTATCATTTCTAATTAAAGTTAAAAGCACACAATAACATACCGATGATGAAAAGTATTTCCTGTCTAACTCAAATCCTGTGATTGATTCCCTGCACTCTTTACCATCCAAAGCAGCTACAAGGTTGCCACAGCAGGAGAGTTTCCCAAATGGAGCTTGGAAGCAGCAGCCAGGGAAGAAAAGCCATTCCTCAGGTGCTCCAGTGATTATGATGTGATTCTCCTCAGGTGACTAATTTATTCACTGGTCAGGGAAATTACTGTTTTTGTGCTTGAGACTTGGCATAAGAGGAGGTAAATTATAGCCTGCACCAAGCGATTCATAATCCACACAAAATTGTTTTAAACTCCCATATTTGAAATGAAACTATGAAAAATTGTGAGAGAAAAAGCAAAAGTAACTATTTAGTTATCTGTCACCTCGTATGTTTAGCAACTTGCATAAATAAGTACTTCACAAAGAAAACCCCCGAATTTTCAGTAAAGCACTATTTGTTCCAGATTAAGTCAAGCCCAATTCGAGTTTCAAAATTATATATGAAATGTTCCAATTTTTTTTACATACTTTCCTTGCATTTTAAAATCAACAAAGATGGAAAATTCATCAACACTAGTCTTTTGATGACAGGTCAGGTCAAATCAATACATCCTACGTCAGAACCATACAATTTATTTAACATAAAGTGTAATATGAAAGCAAGCACTGAAAATCAGGCGCAGGTACAAAATAGTTAAGAAATACAATTCTTAATTACACATTTTTATATGTTTTATGGAGGGAGGAAAAATTGACAAACAAATTTACATCCTGTTTGGACACGATGTAGAACTGTGGGAATCTAAAGCTGTTTTGACTTTTATGGAGACTTATGAAGCCCCTTCTCTCCCACCTCCTTATTCCTCTCCATGTCTACTCCTGTTTTTGCCTGCCCCACAGCTCATCTCACCCTTTGCTAATATTTGGATTTTACAAATGTGCAGGCTTTAGTATATAGCTTTTTGAAACACTGTATTGTTTCAAATATTTTAATTTAACCAGAATGCCAATGCCAAGGAAACATCTTGGAGTGCTGTACAATATTTTAACACCCTGCAATTCACAAGAGACCTCAGCTACATCCAGACAGATGCGCTCCATTAAAGTGAAATCCATTTCCAGGACATTTCAGGAAAAACCCTGTCTATGTTTTTGACAGCTAAAAACATCCGATTTGTGGATTCTGCACCACCTGCAATTGTCCTAGAAAACTGCAGTCTTTGATGACTTGCAGCAGAACTGAGTCAGCTAGCAAGAACATTCTTGTTCTGAGGAGCAACAGCCTGATCTGTCAAAAATGCAGCATTTACACAAACAAAAAATATGTTTTAATAAATAAGCAAATAAGCAATAAGAGATTTGCATACATTTCATAAAGATGCTGCTTCTTTGAAATTCAAATAGAAAATGTATTAACACATTCCCAATACCCTAGAAAAGGTAAACCTCATCAGGAAGAGGGAGAAAAATAGTTCTATTTTAGCTGACTCACTGACAGTTCAGGTCTGAAAAAGCTACATAAAATTCCTTTTTCAGCTTAAAATTCAGTATGGGAGAGAAAGCAAGAAAACTAAATGAACTCCACTGATTAAGAACTACAGAATGGTCAGAAAATTGTACTGTAACATAGCTTCTAATCTTGCTCTGGAAAATGCCATTGCTCTTATAGGAGGGTTAACTTCACAGTAACAGAAATAAAAAATCAAAGCTTTACTGCAGTATTTGTAGATAATTATTCGACTGAGGCTTCACATTTAAAATCCAAATTCACATAAGTGGTTGCCTGTAACTTAAAAGAATTTTTACAAGCTTCCTGAAAAGCACTTTTGTAAATAATGAAATTACTGCATCTGAAAATATCACATATTAAAATTCCCAGCTATCCTTATGTTTGAAAACAAAATTCCAAATCAATGCTACATGAAATTTGCTGTATTATTCAGTCACATATCAAAGACAGTGGGAATATTTGAGCAATCAGAATTCAACAGAAAATACAACAGTGATCCAATTCCTCTACAGTTGATGCTTTTAAACAACAGCAAAACAAATACTTGCCAGGTTAAGATTTTAACATTAATGGTTCTCATTAAGAAAGCAATTCTGATGATGAATGATAATGAAATGTAATTTTAGTGTATGTGAAATGCACGTGATGAAATACACACATTTGCTTCCTTTGTGACTGGATAAGTTACCTTTTATAATGGTGTTTCCTTCTTGTAGTTGAAACTTGGGTCGCTACCTTCAATCTGAAGTTTTAAGGCTTGCTTAAGGCTGAGTTCTGTCTCTGCGGGAGGATAGCCTTCCAGTACCTCCTGATGCCCTCTATCCTGCACTGTTCGTGGGACAGAAACCCTACCGAGAAAAACCTGATTGCTCTGAAGATGGTAATTTGGATTTGTCATAATTCCATTTCTCTTCTTCTGTTCTCCACTCTGTTGGTGAATCAGGAACTGTTGCTGAGACCGACCAACTTCTTGCTGAGCTGGCGGGACCAAAATTTTGCACTGTGGCTCTGCCGGCATGGATTTAAGTGGCACACTTGTCCCAGATTTGGCAATAGGTATTCGTTTATCAAACTGAGTCATTTCATACTCTAACACTTTTGGTTGGGAGGAACTACTTTGTTTTATTTTTTTTCCAGCTGATCCAGATTTGCCGGAGTTGTCCATTTTACCCCCTTTGTTACCTTTAGTTGATTTCAAACTAGGTTTTACTTGGCTCCATTCAAATTCACTACTTGGTGAATTATGATTTTGACTTAGGGAATGAGTTGTGGAAGAAGGAGAAACAATAGACTGCCTACTTCTGCTGCGTGGCAGGGAATGCTGTTGTATTTGCTCTGTGAATGACAGGCTGTGGAAACTATCAATGGGCACTGTCTGAGCAGTCGCAGTCGACGACGTGGTTCGGAGAGAAGAATTTTTGGAACTTTTCAGGGAATTATTTGACAAAGATGATTTCTGACGGTCAACTGTAGAATCAGGTGACTCTGAAGGAGAACTGAATGCATGAGCAGGCCCATTAGATAAGCCACGCATGCTAGGCTGCATATCTCCACCAGTACTCCCTGAACTATTTGACTTCATTGTTAATGACTGCATTTTAGAGGATACTGACTGTAAGGGTTTTTGCTCCATTGTGTGAACTGGAGATGGAGTGCAACCATTCAGAGTAGATGCACCATATTTTTCCAGTAATTTAATAATCTGAGAGTGTCCATTTTTAGCTGCAACACGCATAGCAGTGCGCCCAAACTGGTCGGCATGATTTGGATCAGCACCATGTTCCAATAATATCTGGACAACGTCAATATGCCCTTCTTGGGCTGCAATGCAGAGTCCAGTAGCACCTTGATTACATGTATGGTCAACCAGAGCTCCATGCTCTATGAGAAGCTGCACTACCTTCACGTGACCTTGCCATGCAGCGGACTGCAAAGCAGATCTCTTCTCATTATCTGCAGCATTCACATCAGCATGGTACGTTATCAGCACCTGTACCATGTCCAAATGGCCCTGCCAGCAGGAAACATGGAGTGCTGTTCTTCCTTCAGCATCACTTGCTTCTACGTTTGCACCATTTTCTAAAAAATACTCAGCCATCGTAAGCTGGTTTTCTAATGCTAAGATATAAAGTGTTGGCCGGCCATCAGCATCTTTGTAGTTTACATCTGCCCCATGGCTGAGCAGTAGTTCAACTATATCTCTGTGACCTTCTAAAGCAGCAACCCGGAGAGCATTTCTCCCATCATAGCCTCTCTGATCGATGTTGGATTTATTTTCCAGTAATATCTGCACACAATCATAGTGACCTTCTTGTGCAGCTAATATGAAAGGTATACGTCCATCATTATCAATTTCATTTGTTCTAGCACCTTGTTCTATAAGAGCTTCACATATCAACCTGTGACCTTCAAAAGCTGCCATATGCAAAGGTGTCCAGCCTGCATCATCTCTATGATTTTCATCTAGCCCCCTGTCCAGCAGAGTCCGTACTACTTCAACATTGCCTTGTGCAGAGGCTATGCTCAGGACTGTTCGCCCTTCACTATCAATGCTATCAACAGCTGCACCCCAAAACAAGAGAGTATTTACAACTGAAGCATGGCCCATGGAGGCTGCTGCCAGAAGTGGTGTACGACCATTGTTGTCTGTGTGATCAACATCAGCTCCTCCTTCTAGAAGTAGATCAACAACATCTACATGTCCTTCATAAGCAGCTACCAGCAATGGAGTCATGCCATCTTTATCGCAATGGTCAACTTCAGCACCACGGTCAATTAGAAGACTAACCACTGAGGCATGTCCCTTACTGGCGGGTACACAAAGCGCAGCAACAGAGAGTGCAGTCCTTCCATCCACATCCTCATGGTTTACTTCTGCACCGTGATCCAGCAGGTGCTCCACAATCTCCTTATGCCCCATGTACGCAGCTGCAATCAAAGCTGTTCTGCCCTCATTATCAGCTTTATTAACTTCAGCACCATGTTGAAGCAGGTTCAGCACAATATCTTCATGTCCTCCCCAAGCTGCTGCTCTCAGCGCCGTTCGACTATCAGCATCTGCACAGTCCACTTTGACTCCAGCATAAAGGAGCGCAGAAACCACCTCTGTGTGCCCACCCCACGCTGCAGATCGCAATGCTGTCCAGCCATCATGATCAGTGTGATTAACATTAGCCCCACATCCGATCATGCAGTTGACAACCTTGGTATGTCCCTGCCGAGCAGCTAAGGTAAGTGCTGTTTGCCCATGAGTATCTTCTATCTCTAAATCTGCTCCCCTTGAAACCAGTAAGTTAACAACATCGAGATTGCCACTGTACGCTGCATTAGCCAAGAGCGTTCTCCCATTGGAATCGCACTGGTTTACTGATGCTCCATTGTCTAACAAGGTACGAATGGAATCTTCTCTCTCCAGAGCCTGCCGAACAATGCAAGATGTGCGGTCATCTTCACTGTTGACGTGAGCACCAGCTTTTACCAGCAGCTGTAATACTTCTTGTTCTTTAGGGATTAAGGTTGACAGGGAGTCTTTGACAGGTGTGCCGTTCCATATCATCCATAAAGCCAGCTCTGAAGTCTCTAACTGTAAATTGGAATTAATTAGATGCAATGCAAACTCTTGAGCTTCTAATGGTGTTAAATCCTTTGCTCGGCAAGTGTAACTCATTGCCAGCATTCTGTGTCCCTCTGCTGCGTTACACAAGTATTTCTGTGTACAGTGCTTTACATCTAGCAACCACTCTGCAAAACTGTAATGAAACAAGATTTTTGTATTTCCAAGTCCATCAATAAGGACTTTCGACAAGACATCCAATTTGCGTTGAAAGTCTTCCATCGTCAATGTCATATTTTTGGTCCACACTGCGTGATACAATTCCGTTGTGGTTAATGGCCTACAGGCTGCAAGAATTACATTAAGAATAGGCTGGACTTTTGCAAATTGTTTTCTCACAAAAAGTCTCTGACAGAGCCAAAGGTACAGGCCATTTAACGTTCCCGGAATATCACGGATCTCTCGTAACATAATAAAATTCTCCACAACGCCATCTAGGACACGTTCCAGATACAAAAAGCAACCACTGCTTTTGATGTGAAGCTGATTCAGCATTTCTGCAGTTTCTTTTGTGAGATGTTGTCTCAGTGCTTCTTCCTGATCTAAACGATGCAGAATATATTGTTGCACATCTTTCACAATATAAGCCTTTCGTAGATCATCCAGACTTATTTTTCGAAAACCTATTAAAAGGGAAGAAAGTTGTTATTATTTCTGATCTAGTTTCACTTAACTGAATGTTAAAAGACAGATATTTTTGGGTAGGGAATATCCACAATAACGTATTCTGTGTGTACACATACTGAACATAAATTAATAATAATAGCAGAGAACTTTGGTAATAGACACATTTTTATCATAATCTACATGCTACTAACGAAGAAAATTTTAAAAATCACTCTGAATCAGGCTTTGTGTGTCTGCCTTGGACAACAGTAAACACCTAACCAAACCCACCGAAACTGCAACCAAAATAAGATTATTATTATATTATTAAAGGAATAAACCCTTCTCCAATGTGGTTAACAATGGAATTACAAATAATTTTCAGCTATTTAGATTAAGACAACTATTATATTAATATAATTATAGAAGAGGTTATTCACAGCTGGTGGATATGCATGATGAAATGTACAAATCACTTTAACTTGATCACCTTAGTTTCTTTTAAAAGCTTTTATGATATAGAAGAAAGAGACACTCAGAAATAGTTTTAAATACTTTTACACTTCTGTGCACTAAAAATTACCTACTTTTTTCAAGTAAGGACTGAGTTTTAGAGAAACGCGCCAGTTCTTTGGTAGTTGACTCACTGTATAAGGAAACAGGTTTTCTCATAGTCATATGATCTCATTGTTTTTCCAATCTATTTACTCTTTAGAGGAAAAAGGGAAACTATTTCATACATGCATACTGTGTACATCCCCCACCGCCTGAAGCAAAAAATGTTACCCTTAGCAGCACGAGTGAAGTCGTCCCTAGGCCAACCTCAGTGGCCGTAAGGCTCTCAAGAGTGAGGCAGAATGAAGATATAGCTGTATGGACTACATGGCTATCTTTGTCATTTAAAACATTTGCTTTGGTAGTGCCAATTTCAGCATCTGAGGAAGACTTACCTTCTTTGATTAATGACACATTACATTGTTTGAACACTACTTTTCCGGAAGCTGTGGAAAAACCGCAGAGGTCACAGACGCATCAGCTTAAACTACTGTGTTTTGGACCAGAGTTGTACCTCACTTCTCCAGGGACAGGCTGTAATCTCTTCCTCCAGTGTAACAGATTCCACACATTTCCTTACAGTTGGATCAGCTAGTCATAAAAAAACCCCAACTTTGCTTTTCAAACCAAAGCAGTTACTAACCTCTAAATTGTATTTGAAAGAAAAGTAACCATGCATTCAATGCAATTTTGGCCCCATCTGCACAGAACAAATAATTTTAAGTGAGACTCTGAAGAATGTTACTTTCAGATCTATGTTTTTATTGTATTTAAACATTCTGTGGATCAACCTGCTCAGTCTGTGAGCTTGTTCTGACTGAAAATTCAGCCTGATAACAGAGCTGTGGTTTTTGCTCCCAAGAGTCTTCAGCAGAGGTTCTGAATGTCACATTAAGCTCACTCTGTTAATTGTTTTTCTACATGAGCATTGTACAAACACAAGAGATTAAAACGGAGAGGCAAACTATGGTAGTTTTACTAAAATATTTCTGCTTCCCTTATTAATTATGGCAGCATTACAAATCTAGCAGCACTAAATCTAATACATTAGATTAATAATACCTAGATACAAATCATGCTTCTCCCCAAAATAAAATGACTGGATAGGACACTTTTGCACAGTCACTTCTAAGGCTAAGATTACATGAATAAGATTGTCTAATTGAAGGCTTTTGAATAAGAAGGCTAGGAGGCAGAAAACAAATTTGGGGGATCTTTCTCCATTCCACAGAGGCATATTTATTTTGCTCTCCAAAGAAACACAGAACCATCTTTATCCACCATAATTTGTCACAACTTCAAGTAATGTTCTAACTTGACTTGCAGAATGGCATAATTCATCAATTTACTATGTATTTGATTAAAATATTCTGTATGTAACTCTGAAAAGCCCACAATTCATGTACATAAGCCAAATAAGAAACTTCCCTGAGTAAGGACAGCCAGTGCCCTGTGATTTTGCAGAACCCAAGCTTTCACTTCAAGTGAAAGGCTGTTTCTAGGTTATGATCCTTCAGAAGATGCAGAAGTGAAAACAAAGGCATTAAAACCTGGGCATACACAGTTGTATGCATACACAAAGCTGTAATCAGACACGTGTCCCTTTGGTTGTCTCAAGTGTGCAGGGAACAGCTCTGTTTTGCTCAAATCAGAGCATTCACTCACCTTCCAGTTCTTTGAACCTCTCTGCTTCTCCCAGTCAATTTTGTACCTGTCACTTGGCTGAATGAGAACAGGTAGAGAGCTCTCCTACCTGTAGGAGAGAACTCCTTCTCAATGTGTTTAGTCATAAGTGACTCTGCTCACAACATCTCCAATCTTACATGTTAATCCCATGCTAACATTCTTCCTTCCGATATATATCTGCACATGTAAGCTATTTTTAGTTTTAAATTACTCAAGTGTTTTTTCACAGTTTTTACAGTTGTTGATTTCATTTCCTCCCCAATGAGAAAACACCCAATTGACTCAGATGACAGCAATCCTGAGACTTCAGCTAATGTTTAGTGTTGACTGACTAATGACGACACTTCACCTCCCTGGACTCCCAGCCTTCACATGAAAACTTGCAGAGTGATAAGTGTTTAAGCATCTCTTGTACGTGTGCTTCAAGAGCAAAAGACTCTTGCTTATCTCGCATTGTTCTTTGAAGATCAATTTTCATTTTGCTTCCCAAAATGGGTGGGAAAGTGAACAAAACCATTTTGGATGTGATAAAAAAAACCCAAGCCCTCAAAAACAACCTGAAAAAGGAAGGGTTTGTGTGTTTGGGCTGGGTTTTTTTTCCCCTTTAAATGAGACTGTATCATTACTTTGGTCCATATTAGGACCAAATACTGCCAAATATTAAAAATATTACCAAATATTAAAAATACTGCCCTACTCTGTGATTACCTGAGATGTACCAAACGTCTAAGCACTTCAGCCAAGCAAATAAATTTCAGAAGACTTCAGAGCACTGAATAGTCCAGAAATCAGTAATTTAAACATTTGATTGGCTGTATGTTCATGGAAGCTAAAATTTGTTTATTTTCTTCTGCAATATTTCCAAATATTCCTGGTTAATGGGATCCTATATATCCTATCTGAAGAGAAGTTTGTATAGCAAGAAGCACGCTGCTCTCATACAGATCTTCACACATCCCAGGGATGATATGCTCTTTGAGGGCTGGGATTAACAAATTGCCATTGTGACAAGACTTTTGAACAGAAACAGGTTGTTAATTTTAACCACTGTATCATGCCATACTATAATAAGCAAATAATTCAGAAAAGGCCTTATAGATAGAAAATTTTTTTTTAAAAAAATGTCAAATTCTTGTTGCTAGCTTGAAGGAAGAAAACAAAGACATGTTTTTTTTTCCCAAACTTCTATATAATGAGGTCATTTTACATTTCCCAACAAAGATCCTGCAAACTTGCTTTTCAACCCTACCAGATACAATAAGCCACTTTCATGGACGAGAAACACCAAAACATTAAGAGAAAGCTCATTTTGTTTCAGATGCATTCCCATGAACTACTCTTAGTGCAGTAGACAGAACTTGCAGTCCCACGACCCTGCTTTTGGCATTGTTAAAATTGTTCTTACAACACATCACTTTCAACCCAATGGGAGCTCCAATATGGATTTTTCTGATTTATTAAATTCCTGGCAGTTCTGTAAACAAATCAGTTCCAAATGTATTTCTTGGCAAGATCTAGGGTCATTCAAAGGAAAAAAAAAAAAAAGAAAAAAGTATCTTGGCTATATAAATACTTTTACAGCATGTCAACCTTTTCAAACTTTAATAATAAAAAATAAGCTATTAACTAGCAGGTTCCAGTAAATACTTAAAAATATTCTTCTACTTTCATATCTTTAAATACATTTACATAAGTAAATTACAAAAGTTTTAAATAAAAGTATTATATTTCATTTAACTGAATTGTTAACTTTAAAGTAATCTAAATGATTAAAAACATGGCAGTGTTTTGGCATTAATTTACACTGGTGATCTAAGCATATATTAAGTATTTCTATGGCCGGTTATGCACACCTGCTCAAAAAGAATAAAGTATCCAGCAGAATAAAATGCACCTGAAAACTCAAGCAGCACACTTAGCTTTTAGTGCATTTGCAGTATACTATGCATTACAAATTTCACTGCATCTACCCCAGATGCTAAGAGACATTGAGGCTGAAATCTGCTGCTCTCGCTCGTCCGTGTCATGGCACAGAAGTTTATTTGGTTAGATTTACAGCTAATAGTAAATTTAAAACAATTTAGTCTTCCCTCTTAAATTACAAAACAAGTAAGTTCAAAATTCACACACAAGTTTTTATTAGGTAATATGAAATTCCCTAGTACCATACAATCAGAAAAAAGTGGTAATGAGATGAAAGGAAACAGTAATTTAAGAGCTCCCAGTTTATTTCCCAAGCCTTCTAAATATTTTGTTTCTGAAAACCAAACCAAAACACAAATAAACTTTCTCAAAGCTATAATATTTTAGAATAAAATTTTACAACTACATACATAGATAAAAATTATCTTTTATAGTAAAAATCCAACTCCCATAAACACCTTAAAGTAACATGAAACCACTCAAATTACAACCTACAATGAAAAATTAAGAGAACAACTTAGATTTTCTTTTTTGAAGCAATTTCTCTTGAAGGGTTCTCATGCCATGTATCTTCTGGAATGGCAGCTAATGAGAAAAGGTTCAATCTCTAATCAGGCAACTGATTTGATTTAGGGATTCAGCAATATGACTACCTGAATAGCTTCAATTACCAAACAGTATGAGTTTTCTGGGTGGAGAGAAGCTGGGTTGTGATTTTTACTATATTTCTCTAGAGCTTTCACATTTTTTGCTTACTTTTTAATTTTAGAAAAGGCTACAAGAAAACAAACCCTGCACATCTATTCAGACCAGAACCAGCAAATATAGCAGAAATATGAGAAAGACTTATGCTTCCAAGATTTCTAATCCAGACTAAGTTTGGATAAATATCAGCTCTTAATAATATCTGGCTGTCTAGAACTGAATGATAGATAAAAGGAAGAGTGAAAAATGAATGACAGATTGTCTGCTTTTGCCTATGGATAAGTGGGTGAATGAAGCTTAAGCTGTCTCTGAGGCTAAACCGCACCCTTTCACATCCACTTTTGATTCTTTTTATTGTAGTTTCCAGTAGCTTTCTGATATCCAACTTTAACTTTATGGAAACTATGGCTCCCTGACAAGTGACATCTGCATGAGTTGTACCACACTGGTGCAGTCACGCCTCATGCATGAGAAGGAATTCTTTGGATGAAGAATGTCAGTGTTTAATTGAGGGGTATAATCAAGCACCATGTCACAGATATTTGATTTATGTGTGCAGCAAAAAAGAAGAAATTAATTAAATGCCTATTAAAAAAAGCCTCTTTAAATGAATAAATAGAGCATTTGTACATATGCACTTTTGTCTATTTACCTTTATGCTGTGAGTGAACAATTATCTGCTTTTCACTCAAACCTGTCTAAATAAAATCACCCCATTTTAAAGTGCCTAAAGTTTTTAAACTAATATGATGGAACTTTAAAAAGGGAATTTAGTTTTGTAAGAACAACTGCTACGCTTTCAAGATTTAGCCTAATTTTAGAAGCATTTTTACTAGCTAATTAGCTGAAGCATAAAAATAAAATAAAATGGTATGTTCTGTGCCACTTTCAGGTTAAAGGGCTTTTTTTCTCTTATTTAGAAATACAAGAAAACTTTATCTAACATTACAATAGGAAGATTAGAAAGACTGTGCTTAATGTAGCTGCTTAACTGTCCATACTTGTAGCCAAATGATAGCAAATGACGATGTGGGAGGTAATGTGGACAACTACGGGCGCAAGACAGAGAATTGTTAAATTTAGGAAAAAGCCTATAAGAAAAAACCCAGGCATGATGTGGCAGTCGGTGACAGCGCATATGCAGGAGAAGGCAGGAGGACACGCATTATCTGTTCCCCTCTTCTTTTACTCAATTGGCTGGCTTTTGCTCACTGTGGAGGGTGACCGCAGACTCATGCAGGCTTCGTTTTACATTTGGTTCATATTTTTGAGGTTGTCTCTGCAGCCACAAGAGGCAAAACTTTTTTTTTTTTCTTTTCTTTTTTCTTTTTTTTAGAATTAATGAAAGCTGAGAATCTGAGTAAGGCGAAAAATCTGTTGCTCATTGTGCTACTACACAATCTGGGAATACAGAAGATCCCAGAACACAAGCTGCAGCAGATGCAGGCACAACTATTCAACTTTCATAAGTAATTCACCAACAAAAGTGAAGGAACAAAGAGGACCAGAATAAATACCCCTCCTCCTTTTTTCATTTTCAGAGTGGCCAGGATGATGTATTCACTACTGGCAGCAGCAAGATGACAGTGGATGAGAAAAACGGGACTCTCTTCCATGTCATCACTATTCTTGGCTAGGGGGATACTTGCAGAACACTCATCTGTACTGCACACCCAGAAAAGAGCATCATTAGCAGAAATCCTGCTCCCAGTCATTGATAACACTTTCTGAAAAACAGATTTAGCTCTCATTTCAGCAGATATCTGAAGGAAATTCTCACTGCATGAAAATTTTAAATGAAAACAGATATGTACTGGTCGTAAACAAATTAATATTAGTTAATATACATTTCATATCACACTCCAAAATTTTTAGCAGAAAAAAATAGAAATGGGACACATTTTCCTAAAATAATCCTGAAAAAATTCAATCTATCTTACTAAGGTACAGTGAAATTGAGTTTTTTTGGGTTCTAAATTAAAGAAATGCCTTTGAAGAAAACGTACAGTGATTATATTAGTTATGGTTGCAAACACTCATTTGCTGGAAAATTGTAAGTATTAGAAATTCAGTCCAATAGTGTCCCAGAGTGCAGCGCACATTATACACCACTTATTTCTTCAGTCACAAGTGCAAAGAATACTTATCATTGATCTTAAATTTTGCCTGCTCACCAATTAAATAGTTTTATAAATTGGCTTGTCTAAAAGTAAGCATTCTAATACCACAAAGGGGGAGTAGAAGTGTTAATGACAGTCTATCCTTTTCAGGCTAGAACCAGAAAAGAAACAACCATTATCTCAAGTTTAATAACACAGAGTTGTGATGTATGTGAAGTTAACAGAAGCTTCAGCCATGCTCTTCACATCTGTACTACATCTTTCACAAACTTGAATATTGGCTGTAAACAGGAAAATCATCTGACAGCGTATGAAGCCGGTAACCGTCACATTGGCTGTAATGTCACAATTTTCTCTCATAGTGGAACAAAACACCACTTCCTCCAAAGAGACCCTAAAATTCCTTCTCAATTTGTGTCCAATTATTTTGGGATTCATTCTTTCTTTGCTGTACCTTTTCCACAGTGAAGATTGGATCATAATATCACAAGCCAACTTCCTTTATGCTATTCATCAAATCATTCTCTGTGGAAATGAGAAATTAACTCATTCAAATTAAATTTATTTTAAAGGCATATCCATTAGTTCTGCTGATTTTTCCTGTCAGGAATTCCATCTGGAAACATACTTAGAAGACAACAGTAATATTTTAGGACTAGTCTGAAACATTATATGATTCAATGGAAAGGAAATAAAACTGCTCTGAAGAAATTTTTGTCTGTTTTTTTGGCAATGACAACATATCTAATCAGCCAAGGTTTGACAAAAGTATTCCCATATGAATGTCCAAAAGAGCCTTGTGAAGCTACCCCAAAGTTTCCTTTAGTTCTCACATACTCCCAAATACCAATCTTCATGTCTGCCACTGATTAATACAGTACTTCATTCCAAAATGCAATTATCCCATTGACCTTTTGCCACTGTGGAAACGAGCAAGCCTATGGGTCTATGTTCTATAATCACATTTTTGTCCTAATTGCGTCCTTAATACACACAGGCTTTATACATAGGCCTGGAATCCAGTCTAGATATTGCCCTTTATTAAATTTCAGAGAACTTCCAGTAACAATGTCATTATAGTGAAGAAATGTTCTCATGACAGTAAAGCCTGGATGAAGAAGCTGTAAAGAATTTTTTTACTGGGCAACCTCTGCCAAAAGTATACTCCAAGAATCCACATCTACATTGTTCCCCTCTCAAGTTCCACCTTCAAAGATTATTCCCTGCTTTCTGAAAATAAAGGGAGCAATTTTAATGGGAGATGAAAAAAAATCTTTTGAGGTTGTAAGGAATGGGTGTATGCAGTCGACATGCGTACTTACACATCACCTACACTGTTTCAAAGCTTTTTAAAACTAGCAAAGCAAGAGGAAAACTCAATCAGCCATATTCTTTGCAGATGTATTGCAAAGACACAATTTACCTGTGAAATACTTGGCTGATTTAAGCTTTCTATAGTACTCAGTAAACTGGAATGTGTGTTTTTTAGAATTACCATTTTTGTGATTGTCATTTTTTAGAACGAAGAATGCATCAGTACTTCCAACCATCACCAAGGGTCTTGTAAATACTATGTCCTAGTTACAGGTGCAGGTAACAAATACTTCCTATGCTCTGTACTCACCTGTAAACATTTTTGTAACAGCTTTACTCTGCTTGCGGGCAGAACACAGGAGGAGCAGCCAGGGAGGGAAGAACTCAAAGTGGCCAGCTAAAAGCTCCGCTATTGTTCCAGATAAACTTGTAGAAGTCTGTTCACCCTCGGAAACATTACAGCCTTCGTCAACTGAATCTACGAGCAGGAAGAGGCTCTGCTGAGGGGGCTTCATTCCCAAGAGAGGGAGCAGAATGCACCTGTAAGGGACATGAAATAAAATCACTATTTTTAATAGATTTAATAATACATTGTGTATCATATAGTCATTCAAGTTGAAGCTACGATCAACTTAAAATGCAAAGTTGTTTTTTAAACAGCCTAAGGAATTTTTTTTAAATAGCTACCACAGAAAATACTGAGGTAGACTGAACTAACAGAAATAGAGACAGTTTGAACAGTCAGTGAGGTAATTCCTGCTTAGGTAATATTTGTTTTTAATGAACTTACAATTTATAACAATACTTTAAAACAATATAATGTTGTTCAAGGCTGATTAGAAGACTTGGGATAATGTTGCTTCAATAAGAAAGAAGCGATTTGACCTACAGTTTAAGAACTTCATTGCTGTTGTCTCTGCCAAAGCTGTTATTACCACTTATCAGAAACTAATAGTGAGCAACAGCTGGTCATGAAACAAAAGTCTAAATAGAAGACACATGAAATATCAAAGCTCAAAGGGTTTGTCTGAATGAAAAGCAGTTTTACAAAGAACAGAATTTCTGCCATACCTTCACAAATGAAATGCAAATTAATGTAGTAACAGATTGAGGCATTTAGTAATGACTTTGATGCATTAGGTTTTATTTATATTGTAGCTGCCAACTTCCTATTACTGGAGAAGGATTATCTGCATCCTCAGGATGCTATTCTCTATACCAATGCATCTGATTGTGCAGTTAAAAATCTCAAATTTGCATGTGTTGTTGCCAATCTTAATAGTACTCCTTAAAAATATATCTGACTGCACTTACATCTATCTTTGAATAGCTACTACATAACTGCTGTGTGTATATCCAGTATTTCCATGCTACGCTACACTTCTGTTTTTTGGGAAACTTAATAATGATTTAGTCCCATACGTTTCACTGACTGAATTATCTTTAATTATTCATAATCTAAAATATATTTGGCAAGTAAACTTTGATTTTATAGTAAAAATCTCAGAAAGTGAAAAGAGGTGAGAAAAATATGTATCTAACAGTTTACTCTCTTTTGTAGATTTACTATTTGCATGTGTCCAGAAGGCATGCACATCATTAAGTATTTTTTGTTTTACTCAAGACCATAATAATCTGTTTTCATTTGGTTTACTGGACAAATTTATCTTCAGAAGACTTTGGTCAATGCATTATCACCTACCAAGCATTCAAACTGGAATATAGGCAAATTTTACCTGTTAATTGAAGAACGCAACCCCATTAGAAATTATTTGTAAGCCCTGTTAGTGGAAGGTTTGTTATTTTCTGCTTTTCTGAGAAAAACACAAAATAGAAAGAAAGTGGTGCATGTTTCCTGTCTGACAGTAATTGTAGAATCTAGCAGAGCAGACTAGATGATCTATTACACTTGGAGAAATTCCCCAAAGGTATAAAAAGGAAGCACAAAATATTTGTGTTCTGAAAGTATTTGGTATTAGACGGATTTTAAATCCCCAACACTGCCGGCCCCCCCCCCTTTTTTTTCAGATGCACAAAATTACTGAGAATTCTTTGGTACTTCCACAGCTAGTTACTCTTTCAGAAGATGCCTGAAGTACAACTAAAATCACAGTTCACTAAACTGGGAAGTTAAGCAGCTACCAATTTACAGAACAGGAAATTAAAGTAGCCATAAGGTTAAAATTACTTTCCTGAGTGATGCCAATCCCACAATGAAAGGAGGCAGTTGGAAATGACCACATTTTCCACCCCTTCCCCCACAAGAATGCTGCCTTGCCCCCTCAGCTATTTATGTCAAGGCATTTTCCCTGCAACATTTCTTCTTCTATCAAAACTAATTTTCTTTCACATAGTTCTCTATATGAAATTACTTTTCAAGTATGAATAGTACTATAAGATATGAAGAAATGGTATCAAATTTAAATGTCACTTCAAATCTGTGTGACCCTAACAAAATGCCTACAAAACATCTTAGGAGCATCCAACAACGTTCCTGTGCAAGTATTCACCTATTGGGAATACCACCAAGAAAAGCTAACCATCATATCTAGCAGAGTCCAAAATCATTCTGCTTAATTCCTGCAGTACGTAACAGTTGGCTGTAGTAGGTCAAATCAAAGAGTTCAGCCTGCCTCCAAACAGGGATGAAAGCAGACATCTAAGGAATAATGTAAGCACCAGGCAAGCACTAAACCACACTTTCCCAGAACTCTCAGGGACCACAGCAAACAGCACATTCAGGGACTTTCTGAACCCAAGACTCAGTCTTTGCTTTTAACACCCCTTAACTAACCACACTTCCACAGGTTTGTCCAAGTCTTCTATGAACCCATTTAAGTCTCCAGCATCCCCAACACCCCATGGCAAGGCCTTCTGCAGCTTAGTTACACACTGCATGAAAAAAAATAATAAATCACTTCCTTTTGCAGGTTTAAATCCAAAACACCCTTGTTTCATTTGATACCCTTTTGCTTCTGTGCTGGAATGGAAAGCAAGCAATTATGCCGTATTGATCTTCTCCGTGTCATTTGTAATCTTCTGACTTGTACCACAGCCTCTCTGAGCCATATCTCTCCGGGCAGAAGAGTCCTAGCATAGTGATGTTGCTCCACAGAAAACTATTCCACAGACCGCTGTCTCCCTGTGCTCTGCTTTTTTCTACTTCACATGTATTTCTGAATCTTAATCTAAATTCCACTAGGAAAAATAGATGCACATATACATATATATACATATATATACATGCATTTAAGAAATGAGGCAGAATGACTTGTCCCAAATTACACAATATTATTAAAAGTGTGGCATTGACAAGACATTGATAAGTCTTTATCTTAAAGTGCCCTGAGAAACCATTTGATAAAATTCTGTTCTTCCTAGACATTTCATATCTCTTGAGTTCAGAGTAGATGCCAAGTAACATAATAGTGAAACTTTTCAGAGATGGTAAGTGCTGTGCTAACTTGCCAGAAGTCATGTCATGTTTACCTCCATACTGTGACTTAGTGATTCCACTCCCCTACAACTCCTTGCTTGCATAGGAAAATTATATAAATCAACACAAAACTGACAATGTCTTAAAGTACTTCCATAAACGCAGATTCATCTACAGATTATTGTAACAGACTGCTTAATTTGCAGAGTACCTCTCAATAGATTAGAAGTTGATTTTCTTTATGTTCTGAAAGGATAACAACTTTATAACTTTTATGTTCAATACAGATATAAAAGTGGCTATCATTACAGGAAATTTCTGAAATAGAAATTGTGATTTAAAACAGCTAAATTAATTAGTCAGTAAAAATACAAAATCTCTAGAGAAAACAGCACGATTAGGTATTTTTAATGATGGAATTAATTTTAATGGCAATGTAATGACTTATTTATGCAGAGTGAACATGTTTTACATGCTCTCTAGCAAATAAGAAGTCCTCAGAACAATGAACCATCCCACAGAATTCTTCAGGATTGCTACTGAGTTGACTGAACCCACGCAAATACGATTTTTCACATATGGAAAGAATATATACAGACTATGCTGCAGTTCTGCTTATGATTATCCTTGAGATCTTTAGATTGGATCCACAAAAATACCAAGACACAACAGAACAAAGTAGAAAGATAGCAGTGTTGTCTGGAACAGCTGAAAAGAGTCACAGTGGAATGCACATACTTGCTAAAAAAAGAAAAAGGCAAACACACATGTGCCAAATAACAATTAATGAGTGGTTCTAGGAGCAAAAGCAGTTATAAATCCTAGTTTCTTATGAATATATTCCTCATATTGATTGCCTCTGGTGTATAGGAAATTCAGTTACGTCCCCACTTAAAATGTTTGATGACTGTTACAGCATGAACATAGTTTATCCCTAAAAGGGCTCCCTTTTCTCTGTCTAGCTGCTAGCATTCATTCCTGACAAAACACAGAACAAGTGTATAACACTCATCTCCTAAGCAAGCCAGAAGAAGCTAGGGAAAAAAGAAGGACACACACACACTTTGTTATAGTTCAAGTGCTGCTACTTTTAGCAAAACACAAAATACTTCAAATTTCATGATAGAAATGGCTTTTTTGGAAATCTGCATTACTACTACTGCTGCTCTTAAGTTTCTTTTTCTACACCATTATGACAATTCTTTAACAAATTGCCTTTTGAGTCACCTACTCACCAAACAGTTACAGTTTAACACTTCTATTTCAGTTACAGCTGCCAGTGCCAAAAAGAATCATCCCAGAGGTCTGCGTCAGGAATTTACAAACTCTGCTCTTTTCAAATAAAGTTTGTTAAAAAGCAGGCAATGTCACTATCCCTCACATAGCCTTCTTTGCTTTCTCCTCCTCCTTTTTTACAGATGCTTCTACACCAGATTCCTTGAGGAAATTCACAACTAATTATCAGTCATATTCAGTCATATCAGTCATATTCCTAATCCCTGCATATTAAATTAGCTTCTTCCTTCCCTACTCCTTCCTTAATTATTGAGGGGTTAACTTTTCCTCCTCATTTTAAATTATAAGATGCCTCTAAACATTTTTATTCAGAGGAAATAATATCTGTAAGCTACAGCTAAAGAACCAGCTTCAGGATTCATGTTCAAAGTGGGCACTCATCCTGTCCTCTCTGCAATGTTATCACTGAATGTGGCTGGATCCGCTGTTCGGGTTGTATTTTTTACTGTTCTATTTTGTCAGGTTGGAAAGAGCATTCTCTCTGGCTATGCTGCATGTTAAAAAACGCCACTACAGGACATGAGCACAAAAATATAAGGCAAACATACCAAATTGATTTTTAAAAACAGTGCTAAGTGCTCCAAGCGATGTTTATTGCTGTCAAGTAGGGTTGCCCTTACATTCTACTTCAGCTCATCTGTCTCTCCGACCGTGGGAGTTCAGAAATATTAGGACACTGGCATTCTCCTGCTCAAGTTCCTCAGCACCTCCCTTCCAGAACATCATCTTTCCTAAAGACTATTTGCATTTCAAAAAGGAGAGCAATATTCATTATCAGTGAGACAGTTCATATGTGATATTTACAATTAAGTTAATATTAATGCCACTATTCTGAGTGACAAGAAATGGTAGTGCCCGTAGGCAATTGCACAGAATAACAGCAAATAGCTGCAAACTCCATGAGAATTGTAATTCCTTGGAATTGAAGTAATTCCTTGAGGATTGTAAACATATGCTGAAAAAATGTATTCATAATACCTTGGATGAACAGATTTGGTGATTACTAGCAACATGGTAGAGCTGATCAAATGATATCAGCAATCGAGATAACATCGAGTTTTACCTGAATTTATTACTCTATTGGCAAAAAATTGCCAAGAGAACCTCATAAAACATTCACTTTACATGAGAGACAACACAGTGCTGTCCCCTGTATGAGATCCGAATGCCTCATAGAGTTTACAAAGAAATTGCTCATTTCCATATTTGATCTAAAGAATTATTGAAGATTAAAGTAATGGAGGAATATGCCTGTATATATGTACACATTGGATGGGTATCTTTATATATTTATGTGTAAATATATAAAGTTATATATATTACATATATATTTATATATAAAGAATTTAATGATACCTAGTGTATAATAAAATAGATAATTCTTCAAACACTATGCTCAAACTTCAGAAAAGTAAACAAGCATCTTCCTTCTTATGGGTGGTTTACAACATGATATATCACAGCCATTTACCATGTAATTTTTAAGACACTCATTTCCATTTATGTTGTATCAGAAAATACAGAAAATTAAGTACATAGTGAAACTGCAAATAAGCCAACTACATTTACATAATGTTGTAGTAATTTTTGCCAGCAACAGAAAAAGTAGTGGGAGTTTTGCCTAAATATCACGCACAGAGACCTAGCAAAAATCCTAACCGATAAGTAGAAACCTGATGCTGCCTCTGCCAGCTCTGAACAATGTGTGGCAGAAGCTCCATCTTCCCCAGCCCACTGCTGGGCGACATGCAGGGAAGGCGGTGGCTTTCTAGGGCAGATAAGAGCTGGAGGTGCTGCAGGACAGCAAAAGAAGAAGGAACTGTGTTATACAGGCATTATAGAAGGGAGCCCAGGCTGCTGCAAGATACCTAAGGACACAAATCTATACACAGTAGAGTTTTCACTACTTTCACTACACATGTAATAAACATAAAAGCTTTAAAATGTGTAAGAATAGAAAACAAAATGCAAAACTCCACATTTTTTTAATCATCTGTACTTAAAAAATTCTCACAAGTGACAGCAAATACCCTACCTTTCTCCCCACTGCCTCATGAGCTTACAGACACATCTTCAGTTGTATATTCTAATAATCCAGGGGTTGCTTAGCAGAGTATAATCTGTTAAAACTGTCCTCCCTTTCAGTTTCCAATTTGCATTTAAAAGAATGAAGCCAGTGAAGATAAAGCTGTTAAAGACTGTTAGAAGCTTCAGCAAAGACAGATGTATGCCAGTAGCTGAATTTTCCTCTTTTGTTTTAAAACTGCATAGGGTATAGGTCACAATAAAAGAAAAAAAAAAGGTAAATTTCACTTCTAATAAAATTGACAATTCCTGTTGCTCAGCTGATGAAATATTACCCTCTTTCCAAGAAGACTTTCAGCAGCTGTATTGACATAGAAAGAAAAAACAGAGCATCTTTATAAATTACATGTAGCACTGTTTGTAGATTAGTGAGTTTTACTTTGTCCTATGACAAGGCATTTATGTCTTAGGGATGACTGACAGTAAACAGTTTATTTACCTGCCTCATAATGCATTCTGGCTAATGATTAAAAGGGAGATTCTAATGGTAAAGTCCAATAGCTGTTTTCTGTATAATATCACCTCAATTCTTACACTATACACATGCGCAATACAGGCCTTTGCTTCTCAGTAATCACCCAGCTGCTCATCCTGGTAATAACACCCTGGAAAACATACACGCAGGACTCTTAACTAACTGTGGAAATACTCGAGAAATACAAGGGTTTTGAAGCATAGAACACTTCTACACTTTAAAAGCTGCAAAATAAAATAAAAATAAATATGGCGAAAGTGAAATGACACAGTTTGATGTGCACACACCTGTGTACACACTGACAGGTTTGATCAGGCTATTGAAGTACCTGTTCTGTAATTTTTCACCATGATAAAGTGTACTGCAACTGATTATGACTTTCTGACAAAGTACGATACTGGACTTATGCATACACGTGGACTACAGTATAATATAGATTATTGTTTCTTGTAAATTATTTATTTACAGGCTGCACAGACATACAAACTGGCTCTAGCAGTTCCACCAAACTCCAGTCAGTCTTCTGAAGGAAGAGGCAGAAACCAGAAAAGAAAAAAACAAACCCTGAGAATCACCTATTGGGAAAACTCTAGGTTCAGTACATGGATGTAAATCTAGGGTCTTTTCAGAAGCAGTGAATTAGAAACAGCAGGCAAGTCTTACGCAATTCAATACCTGGTTTTGCAATGTCTTGTAGCAACCTGAATTTTATCTGTAATTGTAAAGCAGACTTGCAGTCCAACAAGGAGGGCACAAAAGCTAGCTCCAGGGCATCAGGCCTGACAAAAGTAGAGTTTATCGTAGAACCAGCGCCATAGGTCACACATAAGCAAAGCATGCTGGACTCCTGCGCATTGATTAGAGGCCTCCTACTGTCTCATACAAATATATAGGTGATTTTTGTATATAAGGCATTGCCAGTGGATCTACTGGTGGATTTACTCAAAATCTCAGATAGTAGAAACCTTAAGAGCAAATATTTTGGTGTAATAGTTGGACTGCCTAGAACAGTTTGCAAACAACTCAGCTATTATAAAGGACAGATAACTGTAGCTGAAAACCACTTACACCTGCTACCACGAGCAGGTTGACTCTCGCTGTATATTTTTAAATGGAATATATTTGCCATATGTGCTAGCATATACAATATGTTCTAAACTACTCAGTCTGACATACAAAAATCTGCATTCCTACCAAAGGCAAAGAGGAGGAGAGTACAGGAAACAATGGATACATTTCCCTGAACACTTATTGTAAAATAGTAATTTATTCTCCACAAACTCTCCCACTTCTGTTTTTCAGTGATGGAGAGGTCATCTCGTCCACTTCCCTGCCCACAGCCGGATCAGCTCTGCATCTGTCATCCCTGAGAGATACTAGTCTAGGCATTCCTAAAGACTTCCACTGATCAATACTCTGTCTCCCCAAGCAATCTATTCCACTGCTTCACTATTCTTGTAATTGGGAAGTTTTCGCCTTCCTGCAACGTTTCTAACCTTAACCTGTTTTCCTGCAATTTAAGCCTTGCACTTCTTGCCCCATTACTTGTGAACCATGAATAACAAGAAGCTCGTTACAAGGAAGCCAGTAGTATCCAAAATTTATAAGTGTATCCCCTCTGCTCAGTCAGCCAGACTATTACAGAACACACTGAAGAGAGACAGACTCAGACCTCTATGAAACCCAACATGATGGGCTATGTCAGTATGGAAATGAACTACTGATAATTATTCTCTAAGTATAATTACTTAACTCTTTTTGCACGTAGCCAAACATAGTTCTACCTTTCACATACCTTGTTTGCACAAGTCTCATGTAAGTATCAAAGCCTTCTAGCAGGCAAATTAACATTTATAGTTACCCCTTATCCACAAGTTCCATTATTCTCTCATACAAAAAGAAGTTACATTAGGTTTGTCAAAACCAAATCTCATCATACCATGTTAGCTGTTTTTCAACTCTTTGCTACCTTCCAGCTGCTTGCAAATAGTTCCAGCATTTTTTTAAATTTCAATTGACATGCTTCTAATTCCCCAGTGCCTTTTTGTCCCTTTTTAAAGGGACTAAATATCTACCTTTTTTTTTTTCAAGTCCAAATTTTCAGCCATCCTGATAAAGATAACCTGTCCTTTGAAGATAATCAGTAACAGTTCACAGTTTCATGTTTGAAAACATCTCACCTACTCTATGTTCGGCTTTTTTGCTGGGCTATGTTATTCTGTAATCTTACTTCTTTGTTGCTAGTTTTAATTATGTTAACTGATAGCACAAGCATTGAACATTCCCAGTATTATCAGTTTTTCCTCCCCCACCAACACTTAGCAGACATTGTCTTCCTTCTGCTAACGCTTATATGGAATTATTGTTACCAAACAAAATGCACATTGCGGGAAACATGAAGAATACACCTTGAACTTCCAGTTTCCCTCATTTGCCCTCATTTTCACATTACTCTTTTACTTTCATATTCAGTAGTTGACCTGCCTTTTTTTTTTTTTTTCCTGCAGTCTTCCTCCTTGTGTTTAACACAGGAAAGATGAGAAGTTCAGTTTCATTAAATTGGACATTTAATATACTGCTTTGAGACTTCAGTGATCTTTCCAGCTAATTTCTTTCTTTCATTATACTGGTCTTCATGAGATCTTACCCACAAATTATCTTAGGTCACCAATATCTCCAAGTTCACTCCTTTTAGTTTGTCCTTCTTTCTCCTCCTCTTCTAAACATTATGCATTTGAGATCGTTTCATAGTCACTATCTCCAAAAGTTGTCTTCCATTTTCTCAGCTGGTTCTTTTCAACCTGATTGAAGCAAATTTATGTCTTCCCACTAGCTGTTTTCTCCTCTTTGACAGTAGAAATATGGTCACTGACAGATGACTCCTAATATCATGCTTTCCCAGCTGATGTTCATGTACTATGTGTCCTGTTATTCTAATTTTTCAACTATGTATATCTTATCATCCAAATTCTATTCCTTGGCTAATTCCATCTGATATCTTAATGAAGCTTAGCTTACTTGATCTTGCTCATTTGGTAGACTTAAACATTTGAATTTTAGGAAAGACATGGTTTAGAGGTGTGCAAATCTCTCTTAGTTACTGACAATTACTATACTTTGCCAAAGCAGGTAAACTTTTAGATACACGTGATGGTCTAATAGGGTAGTTGGTAGATAGTTTTATTTACAGTCCATAAAACTTAACACTTTTACCAACAAACCTTTAAGTAGATACCACACTATCACCACAGTTACTAACAGTAACTAAAACAGTAAGTAAAACTATCACCACATATAGTGTATATCTTGTATTCACAGATTTTCCAGTGGCTTTAGCTTCTTTAGTTTATTCTAGAACTACAAGCAAGCATAGGTTATAAAAGCAACTCCCAAACAAGCTATTTATTTTTTTAAAATACCAGTTATACAAGTTAACCTGACAGATCTTTTACAGCATTTAAATCAGTCTTGACTGTGTACTAATATTTCCAGTTCTGCTTGTTTACGCCATACCTTTTTTCCCATTAGTACAAAGACTTCTAAGGCATTTGATTACAACCTCACTTATCTTCCTCTTTGTCCATCCCATGACCCTATATGAATAACCCTATTTCCTCTCTTCCTCCACCCCCAGTTTTTGGGCTGTTGTCTAAGTTGCTGTTATTTATATTTACCCCCAGGATTTGTCATCCACCAGCTGTTGTTTAAAAGCTCTCTTTTATTAGGGTCACAAAAATCCCTGCTTTTCTTTATATTAAGCATCAATTAAATTCTCATTGTTTGTTTCCACAATTCAATCTTTCTTAAAAAAAAAAAAAGTACACTTTACATCAAATGCACAAGATGAAAGGAAAGCATCAAATCAGACTAACTGAAAACTATTACTAGTTGAAATGAGAGCATTACCGAGACTGCACCTTATTTTCCATATCTGTAGAGTTAGGATAATAACTTATTTTGCAAATATTCAGAAGTCTGTGGTTGAAATGCAACATGTAGGAGTGGAGAACCACAAGAAAACTAACAAGTTTATATATGCAACAGAAGACATTAAAATCACAAAGTTAATTTTGAAGCGTTTATGAAACCAAAGGTACAGCAAAGTGAAATATACAGTCTTTTCAGCTTTCCTTATTAACTACCTCATTCCTTAGCCATATAAAAATTGAGATTTATTTGTTAAACAAAAATATATCTTCTTCTATGAGCAGTGTTATCTGAACACAATAGTATACAACTGAATTGAAATTCTTGTAGCTTTACAAGCATTTGAATTTCTTGGTAGTATTATACATTTTGGAGATAGACAAAATCCTTTTCTTTTTTCTGTTTTGATTTATGCAGAGCATAAACACAACTGAAAAAACAGATATTGCTTTCCATGTATACAATTCTATTTGTTGACATGAGAGAAATGTTAGCCACAAAAAGAAACAATAAAAACCCCAACCCAGACAGGACAGGTAGAAAACTGCAGTGAATACATTCAATTGTATAGCTTATTCTAGTTTACTGTTCAGCCACCTCTACATTCTATTATTTCATGACTATGTAAAAAAAGACAATAGCATAATGCACATGCTACAAAAACAGTTACCGTCATAGTGCAGTTCAGTCTGACAATCCCCAAATCAATTAGATTTTTCCTATGTATTTGGCTCAAAAAATAAAAAAATAAAAAAACTAACCCAAAAAAGAACCAACCAAACCATCATTACTGATTGGGAAACACAAAGAAGAGGTGCTGCAGTGGCTATTTCAGCAGTAAGCTGTTTCTTCAGAAGAGGGGATTCTTCAGTTGCCCGTCTGGAGGAACCAGGATAAACAACAGTATACATTTTGAAATCTTGATCATTCCCTCCTCAAGTTGCTCTATACCTGCCTTTCTCATTTCTTGCACATCATCATAAAGCACCCCACACTTCAACTGTTGAACTGATTGCAGGATTATACTGCCCAACCTCATTTTCAGAAAATCCTCTGCACAAATACCAGATGAAAAGCTGTTAAGATTTTACCTTACTAGTCAAGCACTTAAGACAGCTTTCCTCCTATGTTTGCATTACCATGTTATTTTTTTCCATCTTATTTTCTCAAGTAACAGAGCCTATCCTAACCTTTAATTGCACTGTCTTAGTTGAAGAGGCAACAGATGGAGTAGCTTTCATGTGTCCCATTCAAAATTATTCTCCCATACGTCCCAAAGTAGAATTCATAGCATATGTTCCTTGTGCATCACTCTGGGTCCACATTAGTTCCCTTGTGGTTTGGGTGTGGTTTTTTTGACTCCCCTGGCCCCAAGCAGATACAGTTTCTCTTAATTTGACTGTAAATCTCCTATTGATCCTTTCTGTAACTTCTCTGTAATTTACTTTAAAAAACACTGTTAGGTTAGCACCATGTGAACCTGATTCTACCATCTTACAGCAGTAATGCATTTAGTTTTGGAACTGATTCTATAGCTTTATATTTAGTAAAATTTATTGTTAGCCTTAACTACAATAGAGCAAATGATAGAAACTACGTTCTCCTCTTCCTCCCCCAACAATTTATACACAAAATGTATACTGTGGATGGCAATTCTATCATAATTTAAACTATAAGGAGGTGCTATGGAAAGATGTATACCTCAAATCATAAAAATCAAACTTAATGTGAACGTGCAGTACCTGCTACAAATCTTTTGGGGAGAAAAAAAAATTTCTTATTTTTTTAAAGAGAAAGTAAGCGTAACGAAGCTGAAGCAAAAGAAGCGGCAGAAGAATTTTCTATTCTCTCCAATAGAAAATAAAGCAACTGAAAACAAACTGATGCATACGATTGTCAGTGGAATGCAGTGAAAGTTTGGAAAGTTTACCAAAGTGCTTCTGGACTAGTCAAAACTCACGTGTATTGATACCGCTGCCATCACCTACAAGCAGTGCAACAGCGAGGCAAAGTAACAGAAAAGTTCGTAACATTCTCCTTAACTCTTCGTGTTGTTGACTACTAAGTTTTGATCTGTTAGAGAAGGCAGGGTTGATATTTTTTTGCTAATTCAGGGTAATTTAAAATCATATAGGACACAATTTCTCTTATCGTGGATCAACTGTACTTTACCTACAGACAGCTTTTTTCCAATGTCCTGTTGAACTCTACTTTATGAAAGTGTAGGAGGATAGACAGCTTAGTGATTGCATCATGCTCACCATCACTGCAGGAAAGCTAATGTAGTTAAACCAAGATTTGTTAATTAACTGCTTTAAGATGGAAATCACACTATAATCCCACTCTTAACAGTTCTTCCTCATGAGATACATTCTTATCTGTCTGTTACTGGCATCTCTACACTGTTCATATTTTTCTTAACCAACTTAGAGCTTCTGAACAGTTTTCCGTTTCTTCCAGGACAAGTCCATGATTCTTCAAATAACCTTAAATAGGATGCTGCCATGCCCCCTTCCTCTTAATCTCTTTCATCTACTAAAATACCATGAATTTTTAGCATACAAGCTTGGATCTGTGCAGCAAAATGCTCATCTCCCCTTCTTTGCACACACACCACTATTACCAACTCTTAATAGTCCGTAACAATGAAAAAAACCCAAGGAAAAGACATCATTGATGGGCTGTGGACTGAAAGCCCATTCACGTATGGCCCTTTACTCCCATTCTTCCTCCCCCTCCCATCAATTTAAACAATGGCATCCAACACTGAGCCAGGAAGTTTGATCACCTTCTATCAATAGCAAAGACTTTTTGGTACTTGTTTTGTGTGAAGGTACCTGTAAACATGCTACATAGAGAGGACTTTGATTGCAATTGTTTTGCCCTTTCACTTCATTAGCTATGTAAACTACTCTATTTGTCCTCTTTTCTTGATCTCATTTTCAGTTCTTCTTTCATGTTATCCCATCACATTTTGATGTCATCAAGCGTACCAGGAACCTACCCACCTACATTCTTTGCAGCACCTCCTCTGCAATACCTTGGAACACCTATATACAACTCAACCCTTATTTCAACATAATTATTTTCTTAATTTTTTTTTATCACACTTGCCTTTTTTCCCAATTTTTTTTTTTTTGAGCAGTAATTCTTCAATCATTAAGTGTTTCTGCATTAACTATTCAAAACATTCCTGCTCCAAGACAAAGATAGAAGATTTCTCACCATTCCCAGTATATTGTACACATCATCACGCGGAAGAAACTGAAACCTCTTCAATGCATTGCTTCACTAACACTTTCAGGAGGCGATATTTCAATACTATCTTTTCCCAGTATATTAGACACACTAAGTCCTTTCTACTTCACAATCTGCAAAATCCTTTTCATTTTTTCATTAAAAAGGAAGAAAAGAAAAGAAACTTAAACCCTTGCACAAGCTATGAACACGTGCATAGGAAACTGGAGGGAAGGGGAATAATTAACAAGTGAGAATTGCTATGAAGGTCCATCTAACTAAACAGCTTATAGGAAAACCTGTAAGGTTTAAGACTGAGCCACATAGATTAAAGGCAAAATGTTAATGCCTATAGAAGTAGAAGACAAAAAGGTCTATGTAAGTTGTCATTATTAAAATGCCTCAAGGAAACTTTCTTATGGTAATTTAAACTGAAAAGGTTAAAACCTTAAATGGTATTCTGTTCAGTCTGTATGCAGTGCTTCCATACAATGAAAGAACATACAACTTGCTCTTGCAGCAACACTAACTGTTGCTATGTGACCTGTTAACTCCACAGATTTAAGGGAAAAGCCTAAAGAGAAACATGCCACAAAGTACTTAAGCTTCAGGCAACGCTCTACTTTCTACAGAGCACAGAACACAGCATTTTCTATGAAACCTAGTGTCAGTTAAAAGTCTAAAGCATCAATTCCATGTTACATGTACATACGAGGAATCAGAAGCTCCATCAGAGTCAAGATGCTCTCAGAAAAATGAGTTTATGAAATACTAATTTACCTTCTCCAACTTCACTTTCACTGAGCTGGAAATACAAGCTGAGTTGGCAGATTCTTTTTAACCTCTTGTGCATGCTCTTACAAAAATAGTTTCTCACCTCACCCACAAATTGGTATGATTTTCAGTCGGTGTCCTACCTCTATCATTTTTGAGTATAAAACAAATCACATTGCTGAATAATTAACATGTAGACAAATGCTGCATTTACTAGAAGTCTCTATAATACACATGACAAATATGTAAATACTTATAAATTAACAGACTCATACCACATAAAATTGAAAGTCAGCACAGAAACTGTACTCATTACTTGAACCATTGTAACTAGTAAGCTACATTGAAGACAAGTAGCATTTTACCACGCATTTAGCATGAATACACTGTAGTTTCTCACATCTTCACAGTGCACCACCACACAGGAGATAGTATTAAAGTTCATTGCAATACCTTTTTTTGTACTGTTCCTTACTTCTTTCATACAGACTGTCTTGTTCACCATTTTTCTTCATTAGATCACAAAAGATCTTTTGATCTTGAAGATATCAGCTTACATGTAGCTGCTTCTTATAAAGAGTCGTAAAAGGCTTTGTGCTGTGAAGTCTGTCTGCTATTTTTAATATTTTATGTCTCACGCTACACAACCATTAAGTGTAAGCCTCCACAGTATGAAGATCAATCTCATAGGGAGCTGAAGGCTGTAAAGCTGTCCAGTCTTTCTGATGAAATCTATGGGAGTAAACTTTTTTAAATTAAAAAGTACCTCAGTCACCTCAGGTACATATTTTTGAGACAAACTTTCTCACCAGAAACGAGACACTAAAAGCAAATTGCAATTTTTCCATTATGATTGAGTACGTAGTACCATAAGGGATAAAAAGAAGCATGTGCTCCTTATATTTTGGCATGGTTATGTTTGACAGTCTTCAGTTTTTCAAGAAGCAAAGAAACTTAAATCCTTTCATGAAGCTACCCTTAAATCACATGGAATTGAGAGCTTGTCATTCCAACACCCAACTTCTGTGGAATCTTAAACTGAGACTAGAAACAGGCAGAATACTACAAGGGAGAGACCACCGAGAACCTCCCTTGCTAGAGCAGTGCTTCAACTTCTTCTTTGGCATGCTATAGGTGCTGAGATGTTGAAGAACCCATCGATGTACCACAGGAAGTCTATAAAAAGGTACCCAATACAAAACAACTTGCTTTTAATTGAAATGAGCTTGCTTTTAACTGAAAATGGTTATGGCTTCTACTAAAAGCAGAATTCAATTTTGTACCAGATCAAGTTCCTCTGGGCTAGGATCCAACTAGCTTCAGGATTCTAGTCAAGCATAAGTGAAAGATGTAGGAATGGACAAAATTCTGGGAAAGTACAGAAGTAGAATGTTGCATATTTACACATCTAAAATGTTCCTAAGAAAAATTTTCTTTAGATACAGAAAACTTTCTTTAGCTAAGGGATTTTTTTAATGTCACATTCTTAGGTGTGACCTCTGAGGAATGACTAACAAGTTGGAACTATTTAATTTAAAGATTAGATGAAAGAGAATAAAGTGGTATTCATATACGTAAAAGGCTGTCCCAAAAAAGGAAAGAAAGAATCTTTTCTCCATGTCTCTGGATAATACCGTAAGTAGTAACAAACTTAGATTATAGCAAGAAAAAACCTCAGGTTAGACATAGGGAAATTTTTTTCTGACAAGAACTGTGAAGCATAAGAGCAGATGAAGCAGAAACAGACTTGGTTTCTTCCACCTGGAGAAGGACATGGTGGACTTGATTTTCTGAGGTCCCCATCCAGCCTTCTCTCTCAAGGTCAAAATCAGTCACTCACACATTTGAACTTTACATGTGGCAAATGAATAAACACACTGAAAATTTAAGAACTTTCTTCTTTAAAGGGTCTTGTAAATTATTTCATTATACATTCAGATCTTTCTTCACATGAAACAGGATGCAGTTAGTCCTTGGCTTTGTTTCTACCATTTATAGCTCTACAAAATTAGAGAGTCTGACAAGATCTATGTTCACACCCTCCTCGTAACTGTTGCAAAGCTACAGCTACCAAGATTGTACTGGAGCTGCAGAAGTAGAGGGAAAGGCTGCATAGCAGCCCCTTCCAGAACAAAGGAGAAGATTAGAGAAAAAGATGCAGATCACTTCCAGACAGTCTTTGCGAGATTTCAGTGAAGAGTCAAGGTATTTCTTTTCTAAAAAAAAGATTAATACTGAATTACTAATGTCTTATAGAATAAATTGACAGAAATCCCTGCAGCTTTCAAGTTTCCAGTAGCCCAAGCTCAGGCATCTATAACTGTCTCCAACGTGCTGCCTCTCAGCGGATCCTTTTATTTCAATCAATCCTAAACTCATGGTAAACCCAGAATTTTACTAAATGCATTTCATTTAAAAAAAAAACAAATATATATATAAAAGCAAGAGAAAAGTAATATCACATGCTACCACCTCATCCTCTTCACAGCAAAAGTTCATACCACTTATTTTCACAGCAGTTTTCACAAAACTTTGGGTATTGCAAACAGCAGAAGAAGCACGTACTCTGGTTAATTCACTAGCAAGAAAAACTCAAAGTTTTAAGGTAAAGTATCAAAGACTAACCCCATGAAAGTCAGGATATTATAATCAATCTCTGGCCTCAGCCATTAAAGTGGAATTGAAACTTTCTTTTAGTTAAAGACAATGTGAAAGTAAACAGTTAAAAGAGGGGGGCGGGCGGAGAAGAGAAAGAAAAGGAAAGAACTGAAGAGGAGCTGGCCTTTCAACTTCTCAGATTTACTCCAAAAAACACTTAAGTCTTTGCAGTTAAGAATAAGCTACTCCAGAACAGTGGAAAGCTCACTGTTTAATAGTTCTAATCGTTCAATAAAACCTACATGATCCATGATAATTTTAATTATATTACTAGCTTCAAAGATCATACAAGGAGTTCTAAAAAGAATAGCTTCTTCACACATCATCTGTTATCACACACAACTGGAATTTTAAACCTGTTCCTTCATCTATGCTAAATAAACGGCAAGAAAAATGACATTTCAGTACTGCAGATTTAAAGTCCCCAGACAACTATCATAGAACATTTGCTGACCAAACCTTTGTTTTTCTACATTGTCAGACAAACAATCCAGAACTTGAAATAAAACTCGTTTACCCTTATCACTTAGATAAGGGTAAAAGCTCTCTCAATCACCTGCAATTTGCAACTTTCTCATGATACACCACTCTTGAGGGAAGCAGGAAAGAAAAAAGAAAAAAAATATTAGTAGCATGGAAAGCCAATACAGGTGAAGGGCCAAATGGAGGAAATGCTTGTTAGCATTGCTTGACAACCTATTTTGTTTAACTCTGAATTTTGCTGTTTATGAGATTTCCATCATATTGCCAAACACCAGAGGCTCAATCCTTTGGAGTTCTCCTCCAAATAGGTAAAAGTAACTTTACATAGATAACAGCTATTGGCACAAGATTTGCTGTACTTTAATGCTGTCCAAACAAATGACTCATACAAGGCGGCTTTCAATTTTAATCAACGTAAACCCCTGTTTCAAACTTGCAATCAGCATAAAACCTTACATGACTTCTCACAGTTTTTACAATCAAGTCCAGATACTTGCGTATTCCGGAGAAATACAAACTTGCTTTACTTTTTTAATCAATTAACATTATTGGTCATGCTCCATTACAGTCCAAATCTGTTGTGCACGAACAAACGTAGAACTATACACCACAGATACTTAGTACAGTTTCACAGACTACTTGGGCATGGAGAAACTGCAACATCCAACAATTCTTTATTGCCATTATTTTAAAGTTTTGGGAGTGGATGCCTCTTGTCACCTGCCCAGCTTAGTTAACTCTCTGAGGATTCCCTTTTCAAATATGAGTAGCAGAGATCAGGAGTTAAAAATAGAAGGAAAGCTGTGATTGTTGGGAACCTGCAAAAGGGACCATGACACTGAATTTAGCACCAGCATGCATAGAAACTGAAATAAATCTGGTGTCCTTCCTGAAAAAAGGGATACTTAAGTTCTGGGGCATAGTTTCCACTATATTCATCTTCGGTAAAAAGATGTAACATCAGCTTGAGAAAACTTCTATGAAGTTCTTATACAATCACAAATTTGTTCATCAGATTCTCTCCCCGCTCCCCTTTTAAATTGTTCTTTTCTTGGGTCCCTGCTGATCAGGGACAGCTACTTGCATGGGAATGCAATTTTGGCAATGTGAACAAGTGGAAATCTGAATTCAAAGCTTCATTTTTTCCCCCCAGTAAAAATCTCTTTTGATCAGACCACCTTACATTAAAGTAATTGTATTAGAAATACTTTAGTAATAAAGTTTTATGAGACTTCACAAGTAAAAAACACTTGAACATTATTGACCATAATTCAATACGTGAAAAATAAGTATGTGAGAAGTCACACAAGATTTGGAATTTCTTGAAAAGACATGCAGAAGACAGCAAGAAACTTCATCTGTGAGTGATAGCAAAGCAGCTTCATCTGTACCAACCTGCTGGGAGATGCAGCAATTCACCCTTTTCAGGGGATTTATTAATTTCAGCAATTTACCCAAGCAAAAGTCTAATTCTGCCTTAAGTTTGTACTAGACCAACACACACACTAAAGGTGAGTTTAGTGCAAGCTTAAAAACATTATGTTATTTAAACAGACATGTTCTATCTCTAAATTCTCTGAAACTGACTCAGGAGCTTTGGTCACAGATGTCTTTCAAACTCAGAGCAGTGACTGCAGAAGAAATCGACTCTGCAGGGTAAACTAGGGTTACACTTTCTAATGTCCTAATTAGTGGACTAATGTTCACTTTCTGGCCTGTGAATTAACCAAGCTCTGCTTTCCACCACTAAACCCAACTGTAGCACTACATGTAGGAATTATGTGCCTTTCCCTACTGTAAAATTTGGGTTATTCCAATTTTGACTTTTCTATTCAAATAGGGAAAAACAGCCCAATAGACTCTTTCAATTAAATTCTTTCAGTTTAATACATCATTTCTTCTTACTGTTGGAGTCTGAAGCGCTCTCTGCCATTTCCTTTATACTTTCTGCTTTACTTTCACCTAAAATTTGAATGTGAGGCTTCAGCACTCTTCCTTACGTTTAAGACTGCTTTCAGCCCCAGTAATGCATGCGCAAGAAGTGCCTCAGAAGCACGGCTGTAAGCAGCAGTTTTGTCTTGTAGCTCTCAGTGCAGCAACAAATGCTTGTTAAGTACATTTGTATAGATCAGCCCTTCCAGCTCTTCAAATCTGCAAAATCTGCCCCTGAAAGAATTTTTAGGGCATGTTAAGATTATAAATACATGAGAAATTGAGACATTCTAACAGGAGGAGAAAAGTCTTACTCTCTGGGTCATCACTTGCACATGTATCACTATGACCACCAGGGTTGCTAAAAAAACTCTTTAAAAAGCGTTCTTCAGAAAAAGATCCCCTATTTTAACTAATGAACTTTATATTGTTTATAAACTGGCATGCTACAAGGCATTGGAAAGTTTTTCTTACTATTTCTACGATAATTAGCACAAAAATAGAATAGCGTAATCTTGTTTAGCACTTATGAAGAGAAGTCTTCCCATTTTTGGCCATGAGTACATAGCTGGGTGTGGAGCAGCTGTGCAAAGCAGAGCAAAAATTTGACAGTGTCTTTAAAGAAAAATCTTTCCCCTCTTCTACTGAAAAAAGAAAATTGAAATAAGGTAAGAAAAAATAAATGAATGCAGCACTGAGATGAGAGCTTTACGCTGTTTCAGTGCCTTTACACAATGCAAAAGGCAGTAAGCCAACTGTTAAGTCTTCCTAGAATTCATTTCATATTACAACTTTCACTTAACAGAAAGCGTATCTAAACACACCAGATTAGAATACTGCTCAGTGATAAGTCTTAGAAACCATGAAAAATAATAACTTACATCTTTTGTTACACATTTTTTGCATGCTTTAGATATTAACTAAAGTTCAATTAAAAAATGATCAAAGTATTTGATGGTGGGAAGGAGGTTGCCGAGCTCCTCTTGTTTGTGGACAGTGATTGTATCATACTGGCGGCAGAACAAGCTCATGGTTCTGCTGTCAACAGCCATCTCCTGGTCCCCTGCCACAGTGCTGAAAATTTATATTCCCAGTACAGCACCTTGTCTCTAACACCTCATCTCCCTTAAATCTGAAATATGAGAAGGAAGACTATCTACAACAGCTGCTTTTGAGAACAGGAGATCAGGGCAGGTGGGCAGCAAGGGAATACGTGAATGGTCCAAAAAAAAAAAAAAAAAAAAA
>KZ505802.1:49471-105006 GCA_002844005.1 Limosa lapponica baueri | reverse complement strand
AAAAAATCCTAAAATAAAGTTCAAAGGGTTAAAAAAAATGAGATTGCCATGAAGTAAGAGGCACAGCCGCTTAGGCTGGGATCTTTCATCTGTACACAAAAAGCTAAGACCCTGAAGTCAACCTTCAAAAGCAAGGAAGGCATTTTGTTATCAAGTTTATTTGCATAGTACCTCCTATATATAACGTGACAGCTTAGATGACATCATCCTGGTGAATTATTATAGCTAAGAGTCAGATATTACTGATACTATTGTGCAATGTTGTAGTTAATGAGACAGTATCAGGATAAGAACCAAACCTTATTTTGTGGTTTTGTATAACTTAGTTTGACATAGATAGCAAACCAACCGTGATATAATTGGATGCAACCTTGCAGGCTACAAGACTGACAGATAAGAGCTAAAGGAGACACAGAGAAGATGAAACAGATCAAAATTTCCCATCTGAAAAAAAACCGCTCTCTATTCTTCTAGCTTCAGTGGTCTGAAGCTTTAGCAACCTTCCTGCTTAACTTGAGCCACGTTGCAGCGCCTGTTTATAAAATACAATGGGAGGTTTCTGTCATGCATGGTACACTTATGTACACTTTTGTACATATTCTGATTAAATACTAGCTAAGGCTAAGAAAATGAGAAGAAACTTTTAATAAAACGATTGCACAAAAAGTTGTAACATTTTGAAGTCTGTGCTGACACTGAAAAAAAGCTGTTATGCTTTTTAATGACTTGCAGCATCTTTTTCAAAATACTAGAAAAAAAACTATTGTGTGTTGTTTCAATTATTTTAGCAGTTTCAATATGATTTTATTTGGAGACAAAAGTAGTCAGTCCTGATGGGCAAGAGAATGTAATTGATTACAATGAGAAAGGCAGTATGAGGCTGATACTTAAAAGTCATCAAAAGCTGAGCCATCATTTGTAAACTTCCGTTTGCTTTGTACATAGTTTGGAGCATTATTAGCAGTTTGTCTCTTTTCTGTTTCAAGTGTGACTCGGAGTCTCTGTGGGTCCCGCGGTCCAGCTGCATGCACCAGCCAGCCAGCTGGGAGCTGGCTCTGCACGCAAGGGGAGCAGAGCTGCAGATCCTTGCAAGCTTGTAGTGTCTTCGGTAAAGCTTTTGGTAGGGAGTGATTCACATCCCAAAATAAGTGTTTTGCAAGGGTGGGCCTGAGGCGTGATTATCTACTTAAACATGCAGTAGTCATTTTAACCGCTTTTCTAACTGTTAGTTAGATTTTCATGCGTAATTATGTATTAATTCAGATACTTTCATTCTCTGACAGGTAAAATTAGTGAAGTTGATGGTAAATAAAGATAGCGTAGACTTAGTATAATAAAAATTTTATAGTTTCCCAAGCAAATAGTGGAGGGTGGGGTTGTTCAGCCTGGAGAAGAAAAGGCTCTGGGGAGACCTTTTAGGAGCTTTCCAGTATCTGAAGGGGGCTTACAAGAAAGCTGGACAGGGACTTTTTATGAGAGCATATTGTGGTAGGACGAGAGGTAATGGCTTCAAAGTGGAAGAGGGTAGATTTAGATTAGATATCAGGAAGAAATTTTTCACTATGAGGGTGGTGAGACACTGGCACAGGTTGCCCAGAGAAGTTGTGGATGCCCCATCCCTGGAAGCATACAAGGCCAGGCTGGATGGGGCTTTGAGCAACCTGGTCTAGTGGGAGGTGTCCCTGCCCATGGCTAGAACTGGATGATGTTTAAGGTCCCTTCCAACCTAAACCATTCTATAATTCTATGAAGTCTTACCATGAAATATTTAGACAAAGGCATTTCTCTGATACTGATGTTTCAGGTCTCAGCTCCAAAATCTGTAACGTGAGATGCACTTTCATCTTGGGTGCCTCAGTATCATATGAGATGCCTCTACAAAATGATCTTGAAAGCCCTGTATGTGGGGGGCTCATGTTCAGCCTGGCATCCACTTCAATGTTTGTGTCTCCCTCTCTGCAGGGCTGCTGCTGCACTGGTTGCTTCTCAGCCTGGGGAGGTGCCTGGGGTTGCTCTGTCCCACGCACAGAGCTCTGCACCTCTCCTTACTGAGCTTCATGAAGTCGCTGTTGGTTTGGTTTTGAAATTCAGCAAGCTCCCTCTGGACTGAAGTTTGCTGTTTGCCATGCCAGAGACTTCTCCTGTGTAGCACAATGTCCTCCACAAGTTGCACTCTCTGTCATCAGCCAGGCTAGCAATGAATATGCTGGAAAATGTCAGCCCCCAGTATTGATCTTGGAGCCCCTGCTAGTCACATGGTTTGCCACACGGACCTTGCGCTACCAGTCATGATTCTCTAAACCAAGCGGCACAGCCAGTGTCCAACCCACCTGATCGTCCGTTCCTCCAGACCACAATTCCTCAGCTCTGAAATAAGAATGCTACAGGGGATGTCAAAAGCCTTGCTAGGGTCTGGTTAGCTCACATTCACCATTCGCTGATCAACCACAGAGTCAGTCATGGCCAATTGTGCTGGTAAAGCACAGTTTGCCTGACAACTTTGTCACATTACTTGAGAATGGACTCCAAGAGAATGTTCTTCATGAGCTCCTCAGAAACTGAGGTGAAGCTGACCATCTAGTTCCCTGCATCCTCCTTCCTGCCTTTTTTAAACAGGAACATAATGCTGGGTTGGATTGTGGTTTTTTTTTCCCTAGTTATCAGGGACTTCCCCTCATCCTTCTGATTTTCAATAGATGAAGGCAATAGTGTTCTTTTACATAAGAATATAGCTAGGAAGTATAATAGTTCTTTTCAGCTCCTTCTTCAAGCCATCCTCATTACCCAGTAATTTGGGTAGGAGTACTATCTATCCCATCTATTGAAACTGGATCTCTGTGAACAAAGGACGCAAGAATGATTGAACTGAAGCAAAATTAAACAAAAGATCCTGGATAGGATAATGTAGTGGCTGGAACATTTGGCCAGGAGAGGAGGGAGCTGTGTTCTCTCATTCCCCCTCGAAAGGAAATTGTTCCCATTTCTAGGCTGATAGCATTCATTTCTAGGTCATTACAGAACTGCCACCACAACATATTCTAGTTGCACTTTGGTAGAAAAATGGCTACTGTGCTTTGGATTAGAAAAGGCAATTACCTGCTCCTTGATAAACAAGGCCCGGGATCTGTGCCCTTTTGCAGATGCAGCATCTGTCCTGTAGCTAGAGAAAAGGGAAGGGAGGAGGTTTGCATCCATGTATCCTCATCCTTTGTGCAAATACGTACGTGCCACGAATACCCTAGCAATGGTGGATGATTGTGTTACAGCTTAAAAACAGAATAGAGACAAACTCAAAAAGACCTGCTTCTCATGCCTGGAGTAGTGTCGCATATAGTTGTAGCGGTGATGGTATCTACTACTATGTGATACTATCATCCTAGTAGTAAAATTGCTCATCACCGCTACGCCATCAAGAAAAATGCTTGTCCAGATGGCTAGTCAAAATAGGAGCCCAGTTTAAATGCTCTGATTTACTTCTGGAGTAGCTGTTTTCTTCCTCTTGTTTGAGATGAGCACCATCCTCCCAACGTAGGCACCGGGATTGCACACTAAATTTAGCCAGTGGCCTAGGAGACACTTTCATGCCTCTTGGGCAAAAGCCCAGGCATTGGCTTTCAAGATTTGCTGCATCATCTTTTTTTAAAAATATACGTGCACAAAAATATGCATCTGCACAGAACTAGGAAGAGATGAATCTTCTATTTAATAATTGATACTCAACCTCTGATACTTATCGGGCATGGGTTTAGCTGGGTGTCTGGAAAATGCATTGCACTTTTTTTAGTTAGCTAAATAAAACAAAAAAATAATCTGAAACGACTGCTTTTAACAGCTAAAAAAAATGTGTGTTGATGTAGTGCTCTGGAGGGCTATAATCTGTCCACAAACTCTGTCATTCTAACCTTGAATATCGCTGTGCATATAGTAACATGAATGTATTTCAGCTTCCTCCTACCAGAGAGTAACATATTACCCAGTATTTGTGCAATATGAGTTATGGTATAACATTAGCACTGTGTTTAATAACAGTTGACCATGCCTGAAACTAGTCAAGATTATAATATTCTGCACAACAGGTGCTGTAGTTGATAACTAGTTCTAGTGGATGAAGATGTCTGAGGAATTGGAAAGAATTTAAATGTCATTAAATGATGGCATGAAACCATCTATGGAGAGGGATGAAAAGATCCACAGCAGTAAGCCATAAGAGAAAACTAAATCAAGAAAGTGACCTTTTATGTGAATTGAATAAAAAAATATATTTGGTATCATTCTCAGAGTGGGTATGAAAAAAGATAATCAGTTGCCTAAAAATATAATACTTATATTAATAATCAGAATTACTACAATAACAGAAGACTTTATGCTGGGGTAAGATTTTGCATAAACTTAGTGAAATCTAACAAAATATTATTTGATTTATATGAGAAATGAATAAGCTGTAAACTTTGGGAAATTTTGTGTACAAGTAGCTTAAGTACACACTACATATTCCTCATAGTCTCACTGTTTTCATCAGTTTGTCAGGCAGTGTCTGAATACTTGCCCTGACCTGCTCTGTGAGCTTGGGCAACTCATGTCACCTTAACTTGCTTCTATTTCCCCATCAGTACAGTAAAAATAGTAAATCTTTCCTATCTCCTTCCTTATGCTTGGTCAAACAGCAAGCTAAAGCAAGATTTGCCAAAGTATTTTGTACACAATGTAGCCATAAACTTGCTCTGACTGGCTAAGTTTGACTGATGCATCCTTCAATCGGCGTAAACTATCCACGTTAAACCATAAGTAATAAATAACCAAAATACTTTTTGCTGTATGTGTTTTTACAAACCTCCGCCCTAAGCCTATAGTGGCTTATAAGCTTTTGTGCGAGAGGTCATGCTGATATACCATAAAGTCAATTTGACTAATTTTCCTCTCCTTGCAGTTCACCTTGGCTTGATACCATTTCTCATTATTTGTAAATTCATGCATTTTAAACACTATTCTGCAATCCTTATGTAGGCAAGCTGCCCATTTGACAGAATCCCCCCCCGGTCAGTAAGCACTTGCTGTTGCATCTCTACTGTTCTGCTGAATTTGTGGTTGCTCCATAACTCATCATTTTAGAAGTGAGAAAATGGCAGGATTTAACGTTGCCTGTCGTTTTAAACAAACTTCACCCAGACAGGGAGCAGCCTGCTCTATCGGAAGCTGGGCAGATATTCTACCATTCACTGCGTTAGCTGCAAGACTACAACATCTATCAAATGCAAATTTGGTTTTATCTATAAGCTAAGCTTCCAGAGTTATCAGCATTTTGGAAAATAATATGCAATGCAATCATGCCCATCTTTATTCCTTGACGTAAGGCATGCTTAAATAAGAAATACAGATACTCCTTTCTCACAAGGAGGCTCAGGAACACCAAGCACGTACAAGACAGCTCGGTGAGATCACTGGAGCAGGCTCGGAGCTGTCTTGGTGGCCCTTGTTGCTCATAAGGTCACAGGGCAGCTCCAGCCTTTGCCCTGCCCAGGCTAAGGCAGTGAACAGGGTAAAACACTGCTTCAGCATCTTCCATCACTGCACTCGGGTCTATTTGAAAAGTCATATCCACTGCTTGTAGAATTATGTTTATGCTTATAAATACAAGTAATCAACGCGATTCAAAAAACTGTAATATAAATTATATATTTTTTACGGTATGGGGCCACTACAATGTTACAGACACTCAGAAAATGAAATTATTAATGCCAAATTGTAATCAGATTTTTTTTTTGTTTGACTGCATATATGAAATCACTTGGTTAGTCCTTTTCTAACACATTTCTTAGCACAGAGAATATACATAGTGAGATGATAGAGCGTGTTTTGGATAATTTTGAGTGCATTTTGGATAAATTTGCTTAATTTAATTATAGATCTGAATCTAGAAGAAGCAGCTAAAATATATTCCTAGAAATGTGCTATTAGAGTTTGGAAATAAAGTGAGAAAGACAAATTAATGTTGATTGAAAAAAAGTAATTTGCATTTTGTATGGCAGTGAATTTAGTTTGATCATTAATGTCCTTTGATAAACAGAATTTCATTCACTCCCTTAAATAAGAAATTTCTCTGTTTTCCATCTTCCAGACTATCTGTTCTAAAGGGTTTTTTTAAATACAAAATAATTCCTTTTATAAAGGGGATAAAAAGGAAAGAATCAAATTATGTTTCTTCATGCAATACAGTAAAATAGCTCAAAACTTTAGATCCATACTGGAAGAGAAGACTCCTATCAAAGCAACTAACTTCTGCACTTACTATTTTCCAACATGACAAAATCAGTGGTTTATAGCCTAAAATTTAATTTGGTGCATAATAGTAAAAACAGATTTTTCTGCACTACAAAATTTGCATGGTTTATTTATGCTTTAAAAGCTGAACTTAACTTGGGAGAGATTCAGAAAGTACATAAAGTTGATTCAGGGCACATACTAACTTTGGATATTAAATGGTATTTGTAGAAATTCACAAAACCCACTGATCTCCAAAGGGCAATGCCTGCAGATACGTAGATAGCATCAGTGAAGATGGATATAGAGCTGCATTAAACACTACAATATGAAATAGAAAATATGGGTAGCTTTCCACCACAAAAGCAGCAGAGCAGGAGAATATTCTTTTTTGTGCCTTGTGAAACATGCAGTAAGCCACTGCAACGTAAATGGCAGTAGTAGTAATACCAATAAGAGCAACAGCTTCCATAAATACCCTCTTTTACAGTAATTGGCAAAAAGCTCTCCTAAATTGACAGACAGACATTTTTGTGGGTCCAGAGGAGGGCCACAAAGATAATCAGAGGGCTGCAGCACCTCTCCTGTGAGAACAAGCTGAGACAGTTGGGGTTGTTCAGCCTGGAGAAGAGAAGGCTCCAGGGAGACCTTAGAGCAGCCTTTCAGTATCTGAAGGGGGCCTACAAGAAAGCTAGAGGGGGATTTTTTTTCAAGGGCATGTAGTGATAGGACAAGGGGTAATAGCTTCAATCTGAAAGAGGAGAGATTTAGATTAGATATCAGGAAGAAATTCTTTACTGTGAGGGTGGTGAGACACTGGAACAGGTTGCCCAGGGGAGTTCAAGGCCAGGCTGGATGGGGCTTTGAGCAACCTGGTCTAGTGGGAGGTGTCCCTGCCCATGGCAGGGGGGTTGGAACTAGATCTTTTAAGGTCTCTTCCAACCTAAACCATTTTATGATTCTCCAAAGTAGTTTAGATTTCAGTGGCATTTGTTTTGGACCAGTCAGTGTACTGGGTATCTGGAAAACAAATGTAACGATGGCTTTGCAAGAGCTTTTCAGCAGCATTGAGTGTGATGATATATTACTGAATTTCTTAGTGTTCACTGTTAAGTATCTCTTACTGCTCACAGTCTCCTACTGTTCAACTTGCATCAGCACACTGTAGAAATCCAAACTGAAGTCAATATCCAGGCTCAAAAGGTTTGGGCACAGGTTGTTTCCATGATTCCCTCATCTTCATAAAATCCTGTTAATGCTCTCATGAAGCAGACAATGAAATTGAGACCTGTGAGATGAAGATGTGTCTTATACAGCAGATGGTTTATGACTATGGATTACACTGTCCAAAATAATTAAAGGATATTTAGATGTAGAGCAAGACTCACTGTTTTATTTTAGCTTTCTCTTGAAAGCTAGTCTCAAAAAGAAGTCTAAAATTAATACATACGAGTTGAGGTTAAAATAGAAAAATAGTTTATTTGATAATACAAAAAAAATTAATACTAGTCTGTGTTGAAAATGGCATATTAAACTAAACAGATTGCCAGTCTGACCTATTTACCTCCTTATAGGTGAATTCCTGTCCTCATGAACCTGCAGGAAGAATGGAAAAAAGCACTTTTTTTTTTTTTATGTAGTCATAAGCAGCAAAGGCCAAAAGATAAATTGTCTTTGCTGGCTCTACTGAGTCTTAGCAAGAACACTCCAGTACCTTAGTGCTGGATATACTTAGACACATCAAGAGGTGGCACATAGGGCCTTGAAGGTGAGGATTTAGCAGGGGAAAAATAATAGAAGGATTTAAACGGATTAAGTGGGTGATGGGACTCAGTCAGAAGGAGGTGGAGATAACTTTAGCTATCTAGTAAATGAGAAGAGGGAGAGATGATAAATGAAGTCCTGAAGCCTCCACAGATTAAATTATCTGGGTGGGAGGCAGGTGTGAATTACTGGGGAAGTGCAGGGACTAAAGGGATTTTTATATTTGCTGGTGTAAGATAAGTTCCCCTTCATGTGACACAGTCAGAGGGATGGAAGTGCTTGGAGCTGCTACTACCCATACATGTATTATTTAAGGACTGGGGAATAATTCTCAGCATGAGAATAGGAATAACCTTTAGTGTCTCACTACAGATTCAGTGAAGTGAAGCAGAAGGGCAGCACAAAGATCAACCTTGACACACGTAGGAAAAAGTCAGTAGTCACTATGGCAAGGACAATCTTACTGTAATGGAAAGGACTGAAAGTAGTTCAATGAAAACTGAGGAAGCTGCTTATACAGCATAGAGACACGCTGCAAGTTTTGGGAGAAATCAGTTACGTTTTCATGACACCAATATGTTTTCAATCTCATTGCTGAAGTCGCATTTTAAAATACTTTTCCAACTTTTTTTCAGACCAGTCTGTATTTCTCAAGTGGTGAGAATCTGTTTGGTGGCTGTGGCTCCATTGTCATATCTACCATGTTTTGCTACAGTTTTTAGCATGTATTTACTTTCTTCCCCTTTGACAGCTAATCAAGAGGGTAATCACTGCTACCCTTACAGTAAATCAAAGCGAACAGATTAAAGCCTGGTTTATCAGAAGTTCTGTCAGGTTTTGTCAGAAAAATAGAAAATAAATTCAACGACTTTCTAATTAAGAATGATAAATTATGGCCCTATATTAAGCCACTATATTAACTCCCCATATTAAGATACTAATTAATGTCATTTCCTTAATAGAAAACCAATAATTGCTTCTCTCCTTTGACAAGTGTTCCACATTTCAGGAATCACTGATAGGTCAAGTAGACACTTTCCACTTTACAACAGCTTTTAAGGAAAGTGAATAGTTAAGTGGCTGTTTTCAATGAGTTTTAGACTCCTCCATGTTTTCTCTTGCACCATATTCACAGCATTAAATTCAGTGGAAGAGGATTAAGTGTTTTACTATTAATTCAGAGTGATATTACTGGAGGAAATAACATTCATGTGTATCAACTGCTTTATAATCCTATTGACACAAACTAAAGTCAGATGAGACTGGTATACACAAGTGCAATGGTGACCACAGCACTTTCCCAGCTTTATCATCCATCAAGACCTTATGTTCTCATTTAGAAGTATTTTTTCCAATCATTTCATACTTACATTTTCTTTTTAAGCCACACACCCTAACCATGTGCATGGGCTGGTTATGTTCTTTAGCAGCATGTCTGCATTCTCAACAGAGGGCTACAACCACTAAATCCCCTACTAGCTTGTTAAGCAGTGAGCTTGATTCTTCTAAACGCTCCTTGAGATCCACCCATGCCATGAAGAGTAATTCCCTCCAAATGAAATCAAATTATATTTCATCAGGAAATTTAATTATGCCATGGCAATAGGTATTTTTGAAATGCCATAGATTAGATGGATTAAGCAGATGCTCAGGAGGTAGGCGGTTGATATTGAAAAGGCAAAATTTGTTTGCACTGTACATACAGACAATTCTGAAACTGCTAGCCAAATCAGAAAGGAAGGATTTGCATTGGTGCTTCTGATGAGAAGTAGATTAGTGGAAGCCATGCAGTTAAAACAAAACAAAACTAAAACAATCACCTTCTTAAGCCAAGCTGAAAAGTGCAGAAAGAGTAAATTTTTAATAAATACAGCATCAATGGATGCTGACTGACAGCTTATTATCATATTATATGAGATAATATTAATCTAATAATAAATGTATAAAAATTAGTTGGATAATCAGCTTTCTGAGGAACATTATTAACTGTATTAGAATTGCAATCAACTCAGGAAACTGGATTCCTAAATACGCTGAAGCCAATGCCTTTTTTTTTTTTTACACAACATCTGGAAGGGAGAAGGAATAATGAGTGCAAGCAGACAACACAAGTGTTTTTTAAGAACCTAGGCCCAGATTTTCCTTAGCTTATGTCTGTGCTGGAATTGTTTCCAGTTCTACAACAGGGCAAGACCCCAGTACAAAACCAGTCCCTGCCCTGGAAGCAGCATCGAAATGGCCCAGGCTGCTGCAGGGAGATCAGCAGCAGCAGCCCTCATGGGTGTGGAGACAGAGGAGTGTGTGTGTGTATATAATTACATTCATGTTCTGATTATATAGCCAGATGACTCAAACACATGTTGCTGCTGTTCCTAGGAGCATAGAAAATTTGGACCACACCAGTCGTCACAAAAAAAAAAATTAATATAATGGCTGTCATCACACTGGTTTGTAAGCAAGGCACATTGTCACCTTTATGAAAATCTGCTTCATTAAGAATAACATCAATGTGACATTTAATCCTAATGACTGCATAATTATTAATTACAGCAGCTACAGAAGCAAAATCCCAGGAAAGCTAGATTCTCACTTATATCATTTTTCACAGTTACCAGGTACTTTTGGGTTACTTTACCCAGGGAAAAAAAAAATCATTTAGCCATTATTTTTGAGAAACAGTCATCATGAATATTGAAATTCTGCCACAATCACTGAAGATTCTTCTATGTCAGGCTTAAATAAAAGAATTATCAACAACATTTCTTTTTAAAAATATAATGACAATTTGGTTTGTTCACATCACACCTTGAAGTTGTCAATATATTGAACATACACATCAAATAATACTGTAAGCATTGTACTAAATCCTGCCGAGTTAATAAGATGATTCTCATTATCAGTGACTTACAAAATTATATTCTATTACTAATAGCAACTATGCTAATTAAATGTGCTGTCTCCTATTCAAGCTTTTGGTACTTCAATATTTCATTTAAATTAGTGAAATAAAGCTAATTTTTGTTTTAATCAGTTTCAGATCATTTGAGCTGCGCTCATTGCAATTAGAAAAGTCCCCTTTTAGCCACTCGAGGGAGAAAAATTGAAATTGTCAACACCACAGTGTAATTTTTTTTTTAGTTAGTTTTTCAAAATTATGGGTTACTTTAAGAGGCAGAAGGGTTTCTGATGCATTTCAAATTTGCCAATATTTACATCCATTATTGGGTTTGGTTTTTGCTGCAAACAGATTATGTATTTAGAGTTGAAGGTGAAAAACACTTGGAGTATTTTTCCCATACTGAACTAATAAGATTACAGAAGACAAAGATAAATGTGGATGAAAAATGGATTAAGCTACAGTAATCATACTCAGTGTGGTGGTCTGAAAAATATATAAAGAAATACCATAAATTCCTTTTTTTTTTTAATAAAGGTTTCACATTAAAAGTGGCATTTTAAGAGATCTTTGTGGAGTTAATTTTGTAGAATGGCAGCACTTGCCTGAAGTAGCCTTCAGCTAACCTTCAAACTTCCATTTCTGTATTTTAGGTAGAGCCATGTTTCAGTGGCCTCTCTGCTTTAATCCTTACTCACGTGTCTAACTCTATGAATGAGTAGTTTCCCAGGATCTTATAGGACTACCAGTGTCTTTAAAGCTGAACATGAGGTTCAAACATAAGGTTTTAGACCTTCAGCTAACCTTCAAACTTCCATTTCTGTATTTTAGGTAGAGCCATGTTTCAGTGGCCTCTCTGCTTTAATCCTTACTCACGTGTCTAACTCTATGAATGAGTAGTTTCCCAGGATCTTATAGGACTACCAGTGTCTTTAAAGCTGAACATGAGGTTCAAACATAAGGTTTTAGACCTGGCTGTGTACCCTAAACAACTCTGTGCATATTTACCTGTGGAGTAATACCTAGCATTTGTGAATATATATGTCTATTTGTGCCAGAGGAAGCTGTGTGCAGACAGACATTTAATGCGTCCTTATCTACCACACAAAAAATGTCTGTCTGCCTATGAGAACTCAGGTTATTTGTGAAGGGATGCCTGTATACCCTGGATGACTTATTAAAAATTAGATCCTTAAAGCCGAACTGTTTATCTTTTGTTATTTAGTATATGCATCTATTCAGATTTATACATATTAAATATATTCATACGTAAAAAATACTATGAATTTTCATTGAAATTTCAGGTCTTCTAAAACTTCACTTAATATCAAATTTGTTCTTTTCACAATCTATTAAAAATACAAATAGGAAAACTTTACAAAATTCCTTGGTAAAGAAAAAGATTATGAATCAGGAAATCTTTGCTTAAGAATGAGTGCCCCTTAACATACCAACATCAGCATTCGGAAACCGAGAAATGTTTACGAAGCAGCACTCAGTGAACACCAACACATTTGTTAAATAGATGCTGGTAAGGGTAAGTATATCCATACAGAAAATACTACAGGTGTGCACTGCAGTAAGGCACAATACAGCAGTGCAGCACCAAGAGCAAGGACATCTTTAAAAACCATGGGACTAGAAAGACTGTGACTACTGTGAGGCAAGCCTTTTGATGAGTTAGAGAGAAGCCAAACACAGGAATATCTGGAAAAGTGTTTTTTATAGTCATAAAATGACAAGTGAGTCTGCTACAAGGTTGTCTGGGCAAAAGCAGTGTGCCACAGCTGTTGATTCACTGAAGGTCAGAAAATTGAAAGAGCAGAAAAATTAGGAAGCCTTGATAGGGAAATGTGAAGTCCATACTAAAGGACATGAATGAATTTGCAAAGCTTTGTTCTAAGGGTGAAAAAAAACCATGGTTAGTGATAGTAAGAAAAAAGATCTTGGAATGGGGGAATTTAATTACAACACTAATTATACACTCTGTAAAGAGTTCTGGGACACAGAAGACAGCATAGTGAAAAGGAGGACAGTGTAAGCTTTAATTAAACACAGAACATGGAACTGGCCCTCTAAATCAATCATTATTTCTAGGAGGCAAGGACAAGTGCAGAGCTGTGTAAATGTGTGAACAGAATTTTGGGTAACAGCCCTGCAGATTTCTCTGAGGAAAATACTCTGACAGATGCCAAGTGGGACTACTTCTCCTTATGTTGAACCCAAAGGCAACAAAAAAAATAAAATTACTTCATGGTATGCAAGAAAAATCTAAAAAAAAAATCTTGGCTGTGTAAGGCTTAGAGTTTATTTTTTCCCTAGGTCTGGAGTGAGGTATTGGAAAAAAATGGAGACTAATGGTCTGATTCAGATAAAACTCAGACAATACTTTTGGCCATTCAGGACAGTTTTCTTCCCATGCAAAGACTAATTCATTTGCTCTTCATTTTGCCACAATTAAAGCATTGATCTAGCTCTTCATGCAGTTTAAAGATGTCTACATCCATAAACATGAGCAGGAACATGCTTACTTACCTTTAGCCAAGGATCTTAGTCCACTTGCCTTTTGTGGTAAGTGGTCTGAAAAGGCAGTGTGCCAGAAGGTCAGAAAGTATGCTCACTATCTTTATGCAAAAACCCTATCTGAACAGAGTTCTCAGTGTTAAACAATCACTGAGTCTTTTCAGGACAGTTGACAAAAGCATTTATTTTTAAACTATGAAACAACAGGTTCTTGGTGATGACATTTGAAAATGCCTATCATGGAAGTGGCGGGAAAGGGAACATGGTGAAGGTTTGTTATTTGCCAGTCAACGCTTTACATCTTATTGTTTCTTGCAGAGACTTCTACTCAGTATTTTTCATGAGCTTTGTCCTAATGTAATGTGACAACAGTCAGGAGTAGCCAGTGGTCCATGATTTGAGGATACCAACCATGACAGGAACAGACTTTGGATGGGGAAGCAGGTGAGACTAAGACAAGACAGAATAGTTCTGGTGATGACAGTAAGAGACTGAACGAATCCCATGAGATACATTCATCCTAAATTTATCAGAGTTGCATGGTTAAGGCTGTAGTATTGAGAAAAACACTGACCATCAGCAAATGCAACAGAGCTGGGACAAAAATATGCACAATATTTCCTCAAGTCCACTGTGACTGAAACACCATAATCTTTATACCTCTTTCTAGGTATACTCTGGAGCAAAACCACACTTGTATGGTGTCAGTGGTACAGCTGGTTGTGACAAAAATACTTGTGAAAGGACACTTCCACCTCTGAACACATCCAGCATCAGTGTTCTCAGACAGCTGTCTTTGAACCTCTAGGAGGCAATGAAAGTTGTTTGGCACCTTCTGAATTGATTGTAGGGGGTTGGAGGAACAAAACTATTATTTACACATATTTCAGTCTGGAAGAGTTATACAAATGTGCATGTTTAAAACCTTGCTAGCTCTGTACAAATTTCTGGTCATTCATGACTAGGAAGTATTTTAAGGATGAAAACTGCTTAGTCACATTCTTAAAAATTCAGCTATCTGTAGTAAAATGAACCTTTTGTTTCTCACTGACGTGAGTCCTGTCCCATGCAAGTAGCTGCATCCAGGAAAAAACCCTACTATTAATATACCTGTAGGTTAGAAGGTAATCTCTGTATTTAAGATTTTATATGTAGTATCTAACATCAGATAATGGTATTCCAATATTTTCTCAACTTTCTTTGTTGACTCATATGTGTGTTGGCTGCTCAGTGTTGATGTGTATGTTTAATTCTTGGAAAGAGGGAATTATTTGAATGGATTTAGATTTAGGGTTAGAAGACCACGTTTTCTAAGAAAGCATTCTATAACCCATTTAAATGTAGGAAAAAATAATCAGGAAACCAGTGAAGTACTTCTAGGACATGCAAAAGTCTTCTGTTAAGCCTTCTTAGGTATTACTAGTTGCTGGGGGAAAGGGCTTTGATTCAAAAATCTGGAAGGAAATCAGTCATAACATTCCTGGAGCCTTTAAAGCAAAAGGCACAGTCAGAGCAGAAGGCTGAAGAGGGAAAAAAAATGAAGTCTCAGAGAATGAGTTACCCTCTTCCAGTCATCCAAAATTCATCCATTTAATCTGTCTGTTACACTGGTTTGCAAAAACAGTGAGAGTAAACCACACTGAAGAATCCCCCACAACTGACCACTACAGATAATGTCACATCTCAATTACAATGGTATATCTTTCAGATGTTCATTTCTATGCATTTGATAGTGCAGATGTTCTTATACCTGCTATCTTCCACAAACATTTTCCATTGTCTTTGAAAAAGTACTTTATTTGAAACCTTTTTTTCACCATAGAGGAGAGGTGGAATTGCAAAGCCATCCCCTCTGGTCAGAGCAATAACTAGTATGCACTGGATCACGCTAAAGCGAGAGAGCATGCTTTAGCAAATGTGGAGTTCAATACTTTAATTAGGTGCTAACTGCACATATATTAAAGCAACAGAAGGCAAAAACGTGTTTCCCATTCAGTTCACACTATAGCCCTTCCTTCAGCACAGACACTAATACTTCATTTTGCTAATTCACCAGAACCTGCAAGAACTTTGCATTTTTAGGGCTACTACTCTTCCATCAGATCTGATATAAAGTGGTGAATGGATTCACAAATAACAAATTGGAGACAGCCATGAAGACTGCCTGATTGCATGAGACACTTGTCTTAGGAGGCCTTGTTAAGAAGGAGGTGCATACTTTCAGAAATATAGTTCCTCTTTTCAAGGCAAGCAGCAAACATATTTCCCAGTTTCCAATGTAAATAAGGTATCTGAAGATAAGGCTAAAGGAACATGCAATTACACAATATCAAACAACCATCTAGAGATACCTAATCTACAGCCATGGATAGAAGACTGATAGAAGCATTTAAAAGAACATTAGTTTAAGAATTGCGTCATTTTCTCCATTTGACAATTAGAACATAAGATAACTCATTTGCTCTGAAATAATTTTTTAATGTGACTTACTGGCTTACCATGGGTTCCTAAGATAAATATTGTTAGATCTTTACATTTCCAGGATATGAAAATCATACTTAAATCTTTTGATTGCTTTTTCCCCCCGAAGAAATGAATCCACTTGTTATTGTGTAGCTTTTGAATTAATCCTCCATTATAAGTTTTCTAACACCATCATTAGACATACCAGCTTTTTTGAAATAGTAGCCAAACTTTAATTCTAATAAGTGTATCATATAATGACATTATGTGAAATGCAATAGTGAAATGGAGCTTGCTAAATCATTTTAATTGTTAGCTGCCATAAGTCAGACTTTACCAGTTCAGTTATACCCCACGGTTTTAAAGGGTAAAGGATGGGTAAAGACTACTTTCTGCCAAGGAAAAGCCCTGTGCAGCTAAATGGGTAGGAATTCATAGAAATAATTACACTTTCTGCCTTGACCCTTTGCATAACATGGGACAAAATGCTTCAGACAGAATAATTTACAGCAATGTTGTTACATTTAACTGAATTATTTAACAAGAATTTTTTCTTTCCATTTATTTGAATTCTATGACCTCTGTTGCTAATAGCCTGAGTTCTATGAGTTTCCTTGCAGGGACAGGTGATTTAATGCCATTATACGGTGTAAGTCCCTTTTCCAGGATGAAAAGAATCCCCAGGGAATAAAGGAAAAATCCCTTCCTTCTTTCTATTTGTCCTGTCTTGTTCCTGCAGCAATATAAAGTTTCATTTTTCAAAAATATGTCGGAGAATACCTATGATATGATCACATAAATGAATGAAGACTACATGCTCATATATGCTTTAGCAATTGTGTATTTCCAGTACTTGAGCTCTTTTGTATCTTCCTAGGGCATACTGAAAAGCCCACTGGAAATGTAATCTAGAAAATAAAGTGTTTTGAGCATCTAAAAACCCCCTCATATCAGAGAACAGATTTTCTTCTCTATCTACATAAGCAAGTCTTGAACATGATTAAGGCACTTAAAGTTTGATTTTAATAATTTTTCTGACAATAAATTGTGTTATATTCTACAGGTGGTTCCATTGAAGTGGATTAAAATACTATATACTCGGTCCTAAGAGGTAGGACTGAGAGCTGTTAGGCCTTACCCCTACCTCAAATTTAGAGTGACTTAAGAAGGAGGATATTAAATACGAGTACACTTATTCAAAGGAAGGCTAAACAGTCACAACAGAATGGAAGTTAATCAGTTTGGCTTTTTCACCAACAGCATTAGTAAAACAGATATTCAGATGATGCACCCTTCCGAATGGTTTCCAGCTTCAGAGATTATACTGAGTGGCTCATGTGAAAGCACTAAATTAAACATCTATTACAATATACTTCCCATCTTTGGCCAGTCATTATGGGAAACAAAATATTGTTCAGGTTTCTAAGCCTGGAATTTTAAAAAAGTAATACTTATATTACAAGTTGGAATTTTGCCACAAGTAATAAGTTTTGCCACAAGTAATAAATTAAGAGCCGTGAACTGTTTACAGCAGTGTTGCGGTAATTCGCAGAAGCACATTAAAACCAATGAAGATACCTGAATATTTCCTTTAAAACAGTAGAAAGGCAAGTTACAAAATGTAAATTAAAATATTTCTAGAAAGATCTAAATGGTTTGCATTTCTGCACCCCATTGAGGAACTGCAAATCACACTCTCAATCCATTTTCAAATAATCACAAGAAAGGTGAACTCATGAAAGCCATATCCTGTACATGATGTAAACCAGATGCAGGTATATTACTGACTTACTTCAAAAGAAGAATTGCTTTTTTCATATTATCCAAAGTTTTATAAGAATTATGTAGAATTTAAAAGATACAAATGAATCCGAAGTGGGACAGGTTAGCTACCTGCTTGCTCTGGAGTTTCTGTGAATCCTATTAGAAACTTGTTTATCCTTCTAGGTTCCGAAGTATTCTTGCAAATGTGGTCTTTTGTTGTCAGAAATGGCCGGCTGCAATTTCAATGATTAGGCTCTTTTAAGTGAACATTTGCTCTTTAACAAAATTACTGTATTCAGACAGGAGGTATTACTCACTGTGAAATTACCTTTTGATTCTCAGAAAACCCATCACATGAAGAACAGTCACATTACTTCTGAAAAAGTCCTATCTGGCAGGTCAAAGAGGATGGATTATATGCCATATGGCATTGCTTCTGATTCTTTGCCTGCCTGAATCTATTCTATAAAATCAGAAAATGAGCAAGAATTACTTCAGTTATTTTTTAGAGGACAGCAGGAGGCATGATGTGCTCCTTCTCCTCCTACTTGCAGGCTATAGCAGAAGCGAGGGGAGTATGCAAGCAGGAGGCAAAACATTCCATTATACCTCTCGTATGCACTGTCAGATCTTCGGAAGGATGAGCCCTTGGGTTGCTGTAGCTCTCTATGCATAAAGGAGAGTCAGCCCTTCCCTGGCAGTCACCAAAAGCACTAGGCCATCTATTTCCTAACAGAAATATTCTAGGCAGGGAGAGATGCATTTAGCTGAGACAGGCTGGTTTGGTAGATCCGCCAGGTTCAGATAGCTGAGATAAGCATCTCTGTGCTCATTCCCCACTCTCCTGCTGTAGCCTCCCCAACCCATGGTTTCCCCCTGTGCTGGCTGCCTTGCAGCATTTTTTCAGTGATGGCATGGCTGGTGCCTTTCCAGGCCTTCTGCAGGGTGGTGGAAGCATGTGGATGGCTGGATGCTAGCGGGAAGTATAGCTGGCTCCATATCTGCACCTACATCACAGGAGTCACCAGCTACTACTTTGTTGGCTTCCAGCTCCCTCTGATTCAGTTGCCCTAAACTGAAATTAGAAGCAGCTTTCCATATGCTGACATACCATGCAGAGAGTGAGATCTTCCAGGAGAAGGACTGGTGGCGTAGACAAAGTGCAATCATAATATTCAAAACATGTAAGGAATGAAGTAATATGGGCTATTCCTCCCACTTCTCACAGGCTTTTCATCAGAACTGCAGCCAGCTGAAAGCATTGATCTCAGGCTGCAGTCTTCTTGGAAGGTAGTCCAAAGAGCGGGGAATTCATTTACAGAAAAATTAAAGCCTGTTTCAAACCTCGGCACTCTCCAGTCCAAGCACTTTCTACTTTTTTGGCAGCCTTTGCTTCCTAGAGCCACACAATCACAATAAGCTCAGATATTTTCCCCTGAGGAATGCAGAGGGAGACACTCAGAGATGTTATCGTGTAGTTTTACTGTCTATTGAAATAAAATAATTTACCACAGGTATGGCTGTACAAGAAAGTGAATAAAATTGACATCCACTGGTTAGCCTCCTAATGAATGAGGAAAGGGCCAAGCCATGACTGATGTTCTATGGTAGGAATGTGCTATTTTGCCCTTCCACTTAGTGGAAAGTTCAGGTCAATGACAACCAGTCATTTGGCATTATGCTTTACCATTTACAGCAATGAATATAGTAGCTTTCAAAATGTATCAAGCATCCCCCATATGCCTTTAGGCCATCTGACATGATTCTAGAATCATAGAATGGTTTGGGTTGGAAGGGACCTTAAAGATCATCTAGTTCCAACCCCCCTGCCATGGGCAGGGACACCTCCAACTAGACCAGGTTGCTCAAAGCCCCATCCAGCCTGGCTTTGAACACCTCCAGGGAAGGGGCATCCACAACTTCTCTGGGAAACCTGTGCCAGTGTCTCACCACCCTCACAATAAAGAATTTCCTCCTAATATCTAATCTAAGCATCCCCTCTTTCAATTTGAAGCCATTACCCCTTGTCCTATCACTACACTTCCTGATAAAGAGTCCCTCCCCATCTCTCCTGTAGGCGCCCTTTTGGTACCGGAAGGGGCTATAAGGTCTCCCCAGAGCTTTCTCCAGGCTGAACAACCCCAACTCACTCAGCCTGTTCTCACAGCAGAGGTGCTCCAGCCCTCTGATCATCTTTGTGGCCTCCTCTGGCTGTGCTCCAAACGTCCATTACATCTGACAACTGTTTTTCATTTATCTACTTTCAACAGGACAAACATTTCAAAGACAGTCAAATGAATACATTCATGTGAATAAGTGTAATATCTCAAAAAACGCAGAACATACAGCAACAAGACTGCTGCAGCAGCAAATATCTAGCACAGCTATCAAGGCTCCAAAGCTCTTTTTGATCACACACCCCTTACTCATATACAACAATGAGTCAGCTCCACTCCATGAGAGTTCATCCACTATTACAGAAACAACATCCCAAAATTTTACAAGTTTCAGATTTAGTACTCCTGTTTTAAAAACCACAAAATATTTTAATTTCTAAATCTCCATGGCTTCTTTTCAGAAAGTGTTCTTGGTGATGTCACATTGATAGTGTTTTGTGTTAGGAACATCTTGAAAGAAAACAATATTTGCAATACACTTTCTGCATGTTTTTGTCTTTGTACTAATCAACCATCTGCATTCACAATCTAGATATTTTATCTCTCAAATTCTTTTTTTGTCTTATGCTTTATTCAGGTGAACAAACGATAACATTCACCTTTAAATCTTGGTTCTTTTCTGAGACCTAGCAAAGTATTATACCTACATAAGGTTTAAAATAATTTTTAGCATGATTCACCAGTTCATGACATCCATAGATCATTACTTCTTAAAGCAGTTTATGGCAATAAGATGATTTTGTTCTATATTAGGAAATGCAAGTCAAAGGAAAACAGAACAGAACATACACAGAATGAAAAAGATCTTAAAGCTACATATTTTCCAGACAGTAGATTGGAAGATCTCCAGTAGAACCTTGATTTAATTCAAGTACTGGAGACTGCACAACTTGGGTTGCTATTTCTCTCTTTCATACAAAGGAAAGCTTTCAGCCTGACCTTGGTAAAAACATCTAAAGAGTCTTTTGTCCTTTAGAATACAAGTGAACAAGATTTTTGTAAGTTGTGATTATTTTTCTCATTAGTCAGTCTTGCATTTAAAAATAATCAACAAAGCCATAACTTTTCCTTTGATGCTTCAGAGCAACAAGAGTAATGATATCAACAATAATTTGATCTTGTACTTGTCAACATTTGTCTTTATGTGGTTTGAATTTGCCTTCAGCACACTCCAAGATGAGAGCCAAGAGTCACTACTAGGACCTGCAGAATTCAAACAATGTACAGATTCCAGAAAGCTCTTCCTCATGCCAGTAAGTAAGTAGTTTTTCCAAAGAAGCAAAAGGCACATCACTATTCACTTAGATGATCTGTCAGGTTTCAAGTGGGAGAATTGGACTGTAGGACTTATCACCCTGAACATTAGGAAGGCTTTGCTCTGAGAGGAGCTTTTTTATAAGGTCTTTTTTAAGGAGCCACCCTAGTTTAGGAAGTCAGACATTAGCTCCTCAAAAAAGCTTCACAAAATAAGTTGTAATGGTACTCTTTAAGCTGGAATTGTCTACGGTATAAACAAAGCCATATTAAAAACAAAGACACTAATTTACACACTGTCAGCATGTATGATTCCTCCAGTGTCTAATTAGCATTTAGTTTTACTATATATTCAACCATCCTTCCTGATATCCTAAACCTATGAAGTCTTGCAAGCCAATCTTATGCAACCAGAAAAATTTTAAAGAAATCCTGGCTGCTTCAGATGCATTGTCCCTCTAAACCTGAAAGACCTCTCAGTAGCACACTGGGATTACATCAGGATCTAGAGTTTGCCACTTACTTTAAAAGAATAGCAGATCTTAGATCCAAACATGAAGTACCACCAGTCCCCCTACCAATTTCAATTGCTAGGGCTTACCTACTGAAGGGAGAGCAATAGCAGCAAGTTCCTTGTTTTCTGAAGAAGCTGAGAAGAAATGATGCACCACCCTCACACCCGGAGGGCAAACCCAGGAGCTTCCAGAGACAAAATATTCAACGTACTGCCCCAGAAGCACCAAACACTAACTTGAGAAGACCCTTAGAAGCAGGCACCCCAGGGGCACTACTCAAACCACAAACAGGGCCAGGATTGGGCTGAAATACCCCCAGGGGCAGGGTGGGGGTCCCAGGTGGAGCTGCTTGGCCTATTAAGGCCTATTAAGGCCTCAGGGCACCAACACTTGGTGCAAAAGCTTCATAGAATGAGGAAGGTGGTCGATATGAACTATGATGAAGTGATGGATTGTTCTTCCCAGTGCTGTGGTCTTTGTTGTGTCCTATGGATCCTCTCTGGCCCATCCAGGAGGCAATCACAAGAAATTAATCATATTTCTACTGAGTTGCTCATCAGCCCTAAGTGTGTAGAAGCTGCGGAAAGGAGAGTGAAACATGAATGGCACCTGTAGCATGAATTTGGTGTCTCAGCCTTGGCTCCAAGGCAATCCCATGCATTTTTATCTGCCTCTTCCAAAATATTGTGAACTTTTCTGACTGTTCTCTTCTGGAGAGTGGTTTGACCCATAGATAGCAGGGCTGCTATGTGATCTTGAGAGGTATAAGGCAGCTCAAAACTGAAGATGCTACTTTATTTATTGTTATGTATTCGTATGGTTAGTCTTCAGGAAAACCTCTTTGTATTTCCATGGATTAACTAGAGGCATTCTTTGCTTTTGACAAAATGTGGAAGGAAATTCCCTTCCAAACTTTCCACAGGTCTAAGTATCCCTCTTAAAACTGTCAGCAATTGAATTTTATTGCACAACAGAAATGCTCTTAATCTCCCTTAATTTACTACATTGTAATTAAACTTTGTGAAAGACCCAAAAACATGATGAACATCTTAAATTTAAGTGGAATAAATGGTGGATGTAGTCACACAAAACCTCTAAACTTCTGAATTTCCTTAAACAAGATACTTTCTGTCTCTATAATCTTTGGGGGGGGGTTGCTTCTTGTTTTGGTAGTGACTGTTTCTGTAGCAATGTTAACTGAGAGTTGATCGTTCTTCTGATTTTAATTGCTCTTGACATATTTTGTTTAAAATTCCACACTGCTGTTGTAAGGCAGTTTTACTGTAGACACTGTTTAGTGATATTTTTCCCTGATGAAAACATCACAGTTAGGGGTCTATTAAGGTCAAATATTTCCTGCTGCAGTTCTGGAAGTTCAAGAACTTCCCATCACATTTATTAGTATTTTGTTTTCAGATAGACTTCCCACGGAAAAAAATACAGACCTTAACAATTAAGTCATGATATGTCATTAAACAAATCTTAAGGGATAATTTAATGAGGAAAATTGGCAGTTTCATTTTACTTTTCTTACTTGTTAGCAGAATGCGTAGTCTTTTTAGGTTAGTTTATTTCCGTACTCCAGTTTTCTCTCTAGTTTCAGAGGACCATAGAATAAAATGGCATGCAGCCAGAAAAGGTGATGTGAGTTATTGAATCAAGCATCATATTACAAATAATCCCATCATATATCTTCCATCCACTTTAAGGTGGTGAGGTGTATTTATGTGCAGATGCAAGAGTGCACAGAGGGACAGTTTTGTGTAGGCTCTGCAATATAAAGTCTTTCAAGTTTCTCAATATTTTCAACAGTCTTAAGAGCACCTGGGACCATTCATTTAATCCAAGGTCCTATGAGGATACTTTACTGTATTTATAATACAGAAAGAACTTTTACTTTTGTTAAAGAAGCTTGTTGCTTCTGCTTTCCAAAGCAAATCTGTTTTCATTTTACTGGACGTTCTGCATTTTGTGTATCTCACAACAGCCATGAAAAGCATTATCATCTTGACAATGGTCCTAGTAATTTGGTTCAGTTTAGTTTTCCCATACAAAATTGGAAATGTAGAGTCAAAAGAAATAGAGTAGCTTGTAAATGTTGCCTCTCTACAGTATTCTCTCTTATCTAGATGCATTTTTATTGATGGTAAGGTTCTCGAACAATAGAAAAGATTGAAGAAATGTTGAAAAACATTCCTGCCGTACACAGGTTCCAGCTTTTCTTTTTTTTTAACAATTTTTGTCTTTTTTTACATATTACTTACCTAATTTGTGCAAAAATGTTTTATGTGGTCATGTTGGATTTACTATATTCATGTCTAATTTTCTTAGTATTCTCTTTGTTCTTATGGTTTGGTGAAGAGGCTCACTAGCATGCCACTCCAATTCTATGCGCTGAAGCATTTTTTTCCATGAACTTTCCTCTCAACAAAATATCAGTTAAGTGGATAAAGTTATGATTACCAGAAAAGTAATTTTTATTATTAATAAATAATGTCAGTAAATTCTTTCTATTTTACCAAGTAATCCTGAACATTTTTTGGATGGTTTTTTTAAGATTTTCCAAATAAATGTTCCTGGTCTTCATATGTAAGAAATTTAACAAGCCTTAGTTTTGGCTGGGGAAATGCATTTACTCTTATTTTGGTCAAAAATTAAGTTCATAGTGCTTTCCCTTCTGTTTAGTTTTGGGAAGCAGAAATAGTGCTCCAGTAGAAGGAACTTAAAACTTTGGCTTTTACATTATCTGTCTTCTCTGAAGACAGCCCACAAATATGTGCAAGCTAAAACCATGATTCACTGAAAATACATGTGCTAGTGAGCTCACATCAGTGTTCTTTCCTGAGGAGTTTATAGACTGTCTTCCTTCATTAGGCACGTTGTAAAATAGTTTAGCAATGTAAACAGATTTTTTACTATCGTATCTTAAAGTCTAGTTAAGTCCGTAGGAGTCTTTCCATGGATTTCAATGAGTCTGGGATCAGGCTATGGTGGAGAAACCTCTGATTGATTGAGGATTATTTCTTCCGTATTTATTTTGTATACCATGTGGCATAATCCTCTGGGCTACACTACAAGAGAAAATAGGAAGAAGAATACATGTTTGCATCTACCATCTGAACTAGCTTTGTAACTTAAAATTTGTTTACTGTGAAATTGTGTGGAATGAAAGTAGCTTTCCTTCTGCAGCCTGTAACAAAAGTGTCTATTTTATGCTACTGCTACATCATGAATTTGGTTTGTATATTCATTTACTAAAGGAAAGGATGTTCAGAATCAAGCGTATGTTACACTCTGTATTAATTTTAGGCACAAGACCGCTCACAGCCAAGTGCAGGATAAAAGCATCTACATTTCAAGTTCACTTGGATTGTAAATGGAGGAGACTTAACTTTCTTATCCTCATTCCTTAACAAATGTTGCAGTGTCTGAATTGAGGATCGAAGGATGTAAAGTCCTAGCTCTTCACTGTGAATTATAATTGAAAAAAGTAAATGTTAATTATTTAAAGACTTGCGTATGCTACTGTACTGTGTTTCAGGGTTAAGCAACTGTTTACCTTTAAAAATCATATATGTACATTTGTCAAAGAATAAACTGGACACATTATTTTTAGATTTAATTTTGAGTTTTCCTTTGGTTTTTCCTAAATGTGCACACAAGTGTGTCTGGAATGTTTTATTGCTTCGGAAGGTAGTTTTACAAGTAGCTAATTGGGTATGCTTTTCAATATTGTTTTATATTTATATACTGTCTGCCATCCCAAAAGATCCCAGACCTGTTTTGCAAAGAGCAAAAGTGAACTGCAGCTGCCCTGGTATAAAATTGGCAGACAAAGAGCACAAAATGTAGTGCACAGCTGAGAAAGGAAATAACAATTAATGCCATTTAGGAAAAATGCTGAGTCTTATAAAATATTCTGCTGGACAGGAGGTGCTCTGCTGGTGGCCAAAAGACAGCAAACCCATTTGCCAGCTCCGATCTTGGGTTATTTAAAAAGCCACTTAACTAGTCTTAAAAACAGGCCTGAAGATCCACTGTGGGACCTGGGGATGTTGACAGGAAGCCTTGCTGCAGGGGGTTGTTGGGTTACCGGGTCCTGGATTCAGAACACAGAGTGAGATGCCAAATTTTCAGTATAACAACATATGGTGAACAGCAAAACAGCCTCCACACTGCACAGAGAGAAACTTCAGTCAGTTTGATGTAAAATGCTGGACAGGAGGATAGCTAAAACTTCTCCTCCCTCCTTGTCTTGAGTATTTACCCATAGTTCTTATTTATGTGCCTTTGGGAATTTGAGTTAAAATGGCTTCACAGCTGGAGTCACCTCTCTGGGCTCTGGGAACTATCTCACTGCTTTCTTTGCAAATGCTATGGTGAGGTGGGATCCACCTCCCACCTCACAGGAGAGGGCCATAGTCACTGAGATACAGCTTAGACTGTCCTGCAGGAGATGGAGAACATTCTTTATTCTTCAGCTTGGAGGTAGAAGAAAATAGCTTGTGATTTGTAGGGTGGAAGATGAGGGGAACCACGGCTGAAGGCATATATCTGGAGGAGGAAAAGGCTGGAGTCTGGTCTCTGCTTCCAAGATGTTTTTATGCCTTTTGCATTAAAAAAACCGAAACAGCCCCCAACTATAGGGATTCATTTTCTGGATAGATAGACAGAGATCCTATCTCATAGTTGTTTCATTCTTATAGTCTGTCACTGAGAATTAGGTTCTTTCCCTTTTATCTTCCTCTACTTGAAAGGCAAGTCCCTCGGCCAAGCCAGACATTTAGGATCTGTCTAAGACTGTTTGAGCTCCCTCAGTAAAGAGAAACATCCAGGAGAGATGCATTTCACTTAGCTTAGGCAATTAACTTTGGATGGGAAAAATATCCTTTGGAGGCACTTCTCTGCACGCCCTTCTGCTAGCTCTGAGAAAGAGCCTGGAAAGCAAGACGTCTGTCAGGACCCCTGCACTAGCTGATGGGTCCCCTCTCTGGAGACCAGTGGAATCTCAGTTATTTTCTGTACTTCCTTTTTACAAGTTGTTTCTTTTCTTTTTCTGCCTTTCAGAACGTATTTCAAAGCAATTTCCTAGCAGCACGACATCTTTGTGGAATGTATGGTGATCTTCAGCAGTTTCCTTCTACATTCAGAAGAGGCTGACATATCTCAGCTGGACTTGAAACTAGGCCTAGATAATGATATTCTGTATAAAAATCTCTTTTCTTGTGGCTCCTATGTCTGTTCACATTTGGGTAAGCAGGTTTTATTTGCGGCTGAGGTTATGCAAATACACTGTGATGAGAAATGCAATTTAGAAACAAAGTTTTTACACCAGCGGCATTATCCATTAGAAGTCCACTTTGAATCTCATTTTTCCTGAGTATACGAAGCTGATTTGAAAAATTAAAAAGCTTAGCATAACTTAAACTTCTACATACAAAAACTCTTGAGGAAATTCAATCCATCCAGTTGTTCAACAGAAACAACATTTTATAAGTGACTTCATTCATTTTATGGTGAAAATTATAATTTTAGATAAATATAGTGACCCCATTATTGAGAAACGTAAAATGCAACTTTTGGGTATTCATTGATCAATATTAGAGTCATAGCATTTTGCAGAAATAAAAAGATTAATTTTGTCAGACACAATTGGACAACATGATCGGCTTTGAAAAGGTACATCTACGTGCTCTGTTGCATATGTTGGTATGTGTAAGCTACTTACTGACTGCAACTTTTGACTATACCTCTAAATATAGCACTATACAGTCAATATGTTTCTAGTGCCTTAGAAAATTCTTCTAAAACAAGGCAGTTCCTAAAACTGTAAAAAAAAAAGTAAAAATTCTCTGACTAACAAATCAATTATGCTATAACTGGTAGTGTTAACAATGAAAAAGATCCCTCAATTACAAAAGAGATTCATATAATAATAATATGAACTGCAATACTAAGAGATTTCCATTTGCTTATGTAATTACAATACTTATGTTTACATACAATACTTTAATTTAAGAATGCAAAATTCCCAGAGACAAGATCAGAGGACAATTTAGTGATGATTTGTCTAGTTCTTAGAAAAATATACTAGATAGACAGTTATCAATAGGTAATTGTAAAGGCCTAGCTGGTATACATTTAAACAGAAGTCACAATGGTGTCCTCACTTGCGGCTTTTTATGACTTCTGAAATCATAATAACAATTCATAAACCCCAGAATTTTAAGTTGATTCACTATGACAAGAAATAATGGTCTGAAACTGGTATGAAAAGCTTACCAATAGTGAAGTTTTGGAAGCACTGAAACAGGTCACCTGGACAGGGTTATAGTCTTCATCGCTGAACATCTTGAAGAAGAGGTTGAATAAATACCTAATGTAATGGTTATGAACCTAATTGGCCTTCCTCAAATGGACAAGGTGGGCGCTGAAATGCCTTTCACTCCAAGATGGTGGTGTACAGGAATCACACGTAGCTACTCTCTACCCGTAATGTTTAGCTCCAGATCTGAATCCAGGCTTGCGCAGTGGTTTAAAGCTGTTCAGATATCATATTAGGCAAAGGTATAATCTCTGATAAAGACAGGATTCTCCATGTTACAGACTGAATTTAAGTAGCCCTGATTTGGCCTGCCCATCAGTAGACTTAGTTTCGGTAGTGAAAAAGAGTGTATTATATTGGTTAAAATTGGCTTGTATAAATTTGCATTTCAGGTTTGCTGTTCTACTTACTGTAATGAGCTGATCAAAGGTACACATTGCTTTGAATTATACTCATGAAATATGAGTCCCCATCTGGAAAGTTTACAACTAGCCAAAATATGTGTGGTTGCATGCACCTTTGACTTGAGTTCAAAGCAAAAAGGCAAGGAAAGGCCAGGTGATTTCTGACATGAATTGGTACAAAAGGTACTGTAAAGAAATCTAGGTCTCAAACCCATCATTCTACCAGTAATCCCACTGAATTCAGTGAGAGTACTTGTCTAGGGAGTGATTACAAAAAGTAAGGGTGGCAGAATCCCTCTCCCTAACTTCTCTTTGTGTACTCATTTCTTGGATAGAAAAAACCACACACAGTACATGCATGCGATTAATGAGTTGGAACTAATGGATAAGTACCTAACTTTTCATCCAGGCATCGTGTCCATGTATCTATTCCAGAGAGACCACTAATCCATCTAGCTAACTTTGAGCTTGCTAAAACTCCCTACTTGTTAGAAAGTAAGATTTGGGGTATTTTTTTAATTAATAAACTGTGAAGGCTACAGCAGCGGTAACTATTACCATAAACCGTTATTTAATTACCTTTCAAAGGAGAATGGTAACTTATTTGAAGTAAAATGAGCAGAATGATAGACTGCTGTGGAAGCAGCAACCCTCCATCCATTGGTTGCATGGATTTCCCATAACAGCTATGATTTGAGCACATCAGCCCGAGAGTTAACTGCAGGCCGTTCGCCAGCCCGCCACAATTACTAACCAAGCTCCATGACCTGTTGGCACCCTGCCTAATTATGTTTTTGATAACAAGCCGTAGATATAATTAGAAGTGTAAGTGCAATAGAAAGAGATCGTAGGCTTGTCTCACACCCTCTTATGAACGGGAAAATAATTAGATTCAGGATACTGCCACATACCATGCTGTGTGGCTGATTTCAAAAGCACTGCATTACAGGAAAGTAGGATTGTCTGATTGACTCTGGAAAATTGTGTTCAGTCCCTGGGCTCTCGGAAACATAATTTCCTTTTTTATATGAGAAATTTTAGCACCAACTGTGAGGAATTTTTACCCATTTGGGGAATTATGCCATTTTTACTTGGTGGAGAAATATGAGAGCCTTGATGTCTTAGAGAAAAAATAGTGAGCTGCAAAGAATGTGAATAGCTTTAATCATTCAGATGTTATGAAATGGAAAGTCTAATCAATGAATATTTATTGATTCTTCAAACGTGTTACACCAAATATCTGTCTGCGTGAAACAATCTTGGATACCAGTCCTTATGCACTCATCCTTATTTTGCTATTGCATGTGACCAGTGCCATGCTTCATTACTAAGCTGGGCAGCTTTATGATTCAAACAAATCTGCAGCTTTAAAGACTTGTTATTTAAATGTATAGAGTGGGTGTGAGCTGCCATTTCTCCTGAGGGAAGGACAGTGGCAAGAGATATTGCGCTTTTTTTTTTTTTTTTTAACAAAGCTAGCAGTTTTAGTTCTGCTCATGATTGCTTCTGAGATCGTTTTGTCTCCTTGGTCAGAACTGGGCTGACTGGGAAAATACCTGGGAAATTACTCCCTGAAATTTGGAGGTAACGATTGTTTGTGGAGGTCCTGGGAGGTGTCCTGTAATGGAAAAAATAAATAAGGAAAATAATATGCTCTTATTTAAAAAAAGAAAGAGGAAGGAAAATTTTACTAAAAACAAACATCTGTAGTTATTAACACCCTGCTCTAAGGTCAGAATGACTTGTCCAGGGACGGTGACAATTTGCAGAGTTAGAGTATCCAGTCCTTGATCAGCTGAATTATGCTGACAAAAACTGCCTCAATACTGATATGTAATAATCCTTTTCAGCATGGAGATTTAACCAGAAATGACAGCTTTCAAATGCTTATAGTGTCATTGTCTGTGCCCAGAAATAGTCTTGAGGAAAAAGACACATGAATCTCAACCAAAGGCATTTGGAAGAAAAAAAATTGAAAAGCAATTTCGCATTGCTGAATTCTACAGAAAAATACTTTACCATATATTCTGCAGCTAAGTGGGACCTGCACACATTGCATATTCAGTAGATACATTGGTCACAAGCAGATCATCGCTATCATGTTTCCTGCTGTATTGATAAAAAAGATGTGAAGAGCAGACAGGCTACTATAAACAAGCATTCTCCCAGGGAATGTAAGAACGAGTTATATGATGGAAAATTACCATATCATCTAATATAAATTATGACCCAAATATATTTGTTTGTCTTGTTTAGGTGATATAGTCCCATTCCATTTTTATATGTCTACTAGTCTCTGAGTGTCTCTAGCAGAATATAATTGCATGGCATGATAAAATTAAGGACAGCAAATCTGCTGTGCCTCATAGCATCTAACACATGATATTAAGGAATTCATCCGCCTCAGAAATGAATAATTTATGATCGTTTGTACTTCCTCTCTTTGTCACAATATTCAAAAGTACTCAAGAACCAGACAGACATGTCAGGATGCCCTTCATTGCTCTTGGTGCTGCGCAGGAACAGAGCCGAGCCGTCAGAAAGCCTTCATGCAGTACTACTCCTCTCTTTGCTCCCTGCAGTACTCAGCAAGCCATAGCACACGTTGGCAGCTCTTTGTGTCATTTTTGTCTGATAAGTTAGTTTACCAGGCCCTGCTGCCTCCGTACAGCTTCAGGAACTGTGTTTTTCTACCTGCAGTTGCTATCTGGGATGATTCTCTGCGTGCCAGAAGGGATTCTTGATGTAGCCTGGAGGTGGCTAAGCAATACAGCAGGAAGATGGTCAGAAAGAGAAGAAAAAAAGAGTTCCCTAGGGGAAGAGGTACAAATGGTAAAACTATTGACCCATGAGCTTTGTGCCTTCTTCTTGAAGTGTCCCACCACATGAGTTTACTACAGTGTCCCTTCATCATGATAACGTAGCCCAGGTGTTTCATCTGCCAGACCCTCTTATCAGGACAAAACTCAATGGCTTGGTATGGTGGCTCAGTACCAAGGCACGTGGCAGGGAGCGATCCTCTGTACACACATGCCATTTGCCTGTCTGGAAGGAGGAACTTTGGGCTGGTTTTTATTCCAATGAGGTCATGGCGTGGTGAAGCTAGGGGTGAAGCAGAGGACATGTGTGTGAAAAAATAAGTCCCTTGGGGGCAGATGGCAGCCCTGGCCACACGTGTGGGACCTGTGTCAGGCATGGGGGTTTCTATAATTGGCCCCAGAGCTCCTTGATATTCAGCAAGACTCCGTATGGACCCTGTAAGAGAGCTTTTGCTTTCTGGCCAGTACTGCCAGCACAGCCGTACCAGCATGAACACATGCAAATTTTTGCACATGCAGAATTGCTCGTACATCCATTGGAGCTCTTTCTGTGACCATATAGGGATGGTGGTAGCAGTATTGATGGCAAAAGGACAACGGGAACTTGCAACAGCAGAGTATCTGCAAAAATACTCCAAAAGTGATGATCGTGCATTCGCTCTTCTAGTTATATTTTCAGCTTGCGCAGTCTTGCTATTTCTTATTTCCATAGGACATCCGCATTATTGCTCTATCTCCAGAGAGGGGGTTAGCTAGCAAACTTATACAATTTAAACCTTGCACTCAGCAATTCTTTAAGATCATTTTTATGGTGAAATATGAGCACAGGTTCCCTTTTATTTTTGTGTTGCTGGCTTCTGTGGGAATGCATAGCATTTTATTAAGGAGATTACTGCCTCAAGAAACTGTATATAAGAACTCAAGTTGGCAGATATTTAAATAAGTTAACAGAAGAATAGGTTCAAAAATACTGCCAGGTATAGACTTTGTGCTATAATACCCCTGCATTGCATGTATTATTTTTATTATGTTGGACTTTTTCTGGCCTGAATTCGAGAAGAACCCTGCTCCTCAAGTTACATTAGCCCTACAAAATAGCACTCTCTGAACCTCTGTCTATACCTTTCCATCCGTAGGTCTTTTGTGACAGTGACTCAAAGAGCAATCAAGAAACCAATGATTTGATGAGATCACCTATCCCAGTTCTAAAAATCCTAACAGAGCTAAATGCAGGACCTGCTTTCATACAAGAAAACCAAGCTGGCAATATTTCTAGATGCATCCCACAAATATTTTTTGTTGGGTCCTGATTTCCAGTTCCATTGCCATGCAGGATCAATGTATCAAACTACAGCCAGATACATGAGAACATGTAGAAAACATCTCAGAGGGATTATGAGTTTTTGGGAGGCTCTCATCTTAGTCATTCTGCTATTTGGAGATTGCCATGAACTTTGAAGTGCTTGTATTTTTCCCAGTGCTTAAAAAAATAAATATCTCTGCTATCAAAATTTCCAATATTTGTTCAACCTATGTCACTATCAATCCACTGTGCCAGATTCCACTTTCCAATATACTCTTTTATGCAATTTGAATTTTCTTATTGGCCTTCTCTGAATGTCTTACGGGTTTAATTTGCAATACTTTTTCTAAAATGACTAAGTTCTACTCATCTTTTTAGCTGAAGCCTTACTCTGAATTTTGATATAATTATTTTTCCCTGTAAATTTCATTGTCAGACCTATTTGTTAAATTATTTCATTTTTGGATGGGTATATTCATGTATAGGAAGGAAAGGATACTCGTGTGTCATTAACCACAGCTGTATAGTGATTATCAGGTCCCTTTCTTAAACTGAAGCTTTTGGACTTAGGCAAGCAAACACTTCCCTCCAGCTTTGAACCTTGTTACTTCTCATGTAATAACTTTTCCGTCATAGCATAACTTTCCATCAAGCAAGTAGTCTTACTGCGCTGCTCACCTTCCATCCAGATGATTAGTAAATATATTAAGCAATGAATCTAATACAGAGCTTTGTCATACTAGCTTCTGATTCACAAAAATACTTTGCCTTTACTGTGATAAACACTTCAGAACAGGAGCTTTTGGTAAATCTGAGCAGATTGTGTCAACCGGTTCTTTTAAGAATTATTTCTTTTTCTAGTTTGAAGCTTCTGATGAAAAGTGAGAGGCTTTTTTCCTTGCAAAGACCATTGGCTTAACTCACTTCTGCTACAATACCAGATAATTTTTTATTATGTTTATAAGTAACATTTCAAACAGATTTTCAAAGGTACAGATGTAAGGGTTACCTATGCTAATGCCTTTGATTACCTCTGAATTCTTTTTTTTAAACATTAACTCTCCACCAGTCCTCCAAAACATTAGTTGTTTTTAATGACAGACTGCATATCTTTGCAAGAAGCTCATCATCTTTATTTCTGAACTCCTTCAGAACTCATAAATGTATGACATCTGGGTATCCAGAGTGGTAGCAGAAGACAGCTTGAAAAAATAAAAATGAGCCTTGTCTGTAAATCAGTCTGGCAAAGTGCCACTGCATCAGTAGTTCTGGAAAGCCAGGCTTTTAGAAACCTTGCAGTTCAAATTTTTCTTACCCCAGCATGTGCCAGACAGTCATAGCTGCTAAACTAGGCTTTATTCTAACCCAAAATCTGATAATATGTGTGTTATTATATAATAGAATTTTTATATATATTCATTATCGGTTAGATACATGTATAGCTATATATATAAAAAGATAAAATAGGGGGAGGAATATATTCTACACATTTTTAGATCTCCATTTCTGTAATACTAGTCGTGTTCTGAGAGGAAGTGTAAGTATCTTTATCCCTGAAATGGAAATGAACATTTTGGCTTTGCGTGTTTCTGAGAGGAAGCTTTTATTCTTCAAGTTAGAAAAAAGGAAGCTTTTATTCTTCAAGTTAGAAGTTTTATTCTTCAAGTTAGAAATTCCCCTGTCAAATAACATGTGTCTTTCCTGATTTTAGGAATGCTAGGTGCTCAGTTTGAGAAAGTCTCTCTGTATAGAGACATAGATTTTTTTTTAAATAGAAGGTTAAGATCATAATACAAACCACTGTGCCCTGTGCATTGTTTTGCATATTAGGACAAATGTATGATTTTTCCCATTAATTATAAATGCATGGTTTATTTTCTTTCACTAAACTTTCTTATATTCACAGATATAGTTTCAGGTAGCTGAAGCTGGTTTTTATCCCTTTCTTCACTTTTCTACTCCTGTTTCACGGTAAGACCTGGGGTGACCTTGTACCTTCCCCCAGGAGAGGGGCAGCAGCTCCCGCATCGGTGGGAAGGGTGGCTGGGGGCAGAATCACTGTGAGGAGTAACACTGCCATTTCTGCAGTGAGCTCCTGATGACATTTCTGCCCTTAAAGTACTGTAATTTCACTGCTCTCTCTATAGCTCAGGGTTTTCTGGGTGGGTTTTGAAGCCCCCAGGGGACGCTGAATGATATCAAGAGCCCAGAAGACCTGAGAAAGGATACTCAGAGGGCTAGCCTATGAAGAGTCTATGTACTGGCAGCACTTATTTAAAAATAAATAAAAAATAAACAAGCATAGCACGTGCATGCAAAAATGGTGAAAAATCATTTAAGAATGCAGAAGTGTGCCTAATGATATACTCCGAGCAAAGCAGTTCAAAAATTATAGGTAGCACCTGAATTAGTGGACTGCAATTTTCTGCCAGAATATTTTTTTATAGCAGAAAAAGATATTTCCACTAGAACTTTCCATTATTTCCATTAAACTATCATTTTCTTCTCAAAAAATACTGTCAGAGAGAGTCTAAATACTCACTTTGAGTGGGGTCAGCTTAGCTGAAGAGGAGAAATCAGTTTCAGCTGCCTTCTGTTTTGGAACCAACAAAATGTCGAAATATTAAAATTTCCTGAGGCTCACAAGTTTTAATTTCACTCTTTTTTACAGGAAGCAGCTACATGCGGTCAACCAGATGTCTGCAGGCATGCATGGTATGATCACGTGGTGATTAGAAGGTCACATTTTTCTCATGTTTCCAAGGCAGAACTTCCAAGTCTTTCATAGGTCCACACAGCTCCAAGAGCTCCCGGTTTAACCTGTATGTAGATCATTTTGTGGTTACTCTTCCATTTGGAAGAAGGGATAATTCATTGCACTGCTTACTTGAGAATGAACTTTTGGCCAAGCATCTACACTTGAGCAGGAAACAGTCTTTTGCTGAGAATATCTAGGGGATGCATTTGGAAAGATACAATGCAGCACGCCACGAGGAGCAGACTGCAGCCTGAGGCTTTGGTGCCAAAAAAATTACAGTTTGTACAACAAGGTCAGTTCAAGGCTGAATTTAAGTGCTCTCTAAACTCAGTTAATTTAAACAAAGCTGCTATAAAGCCCTGCATTTCAGAACAGAAATCGAAAGTTAGTAGATGAAGACCATTAGGTTTTTAACGCTTTGCAGTAAAGCCTGTGGGCTGTTTATTGAGTATTTCACCAAAATTTAAGAGACTGGATCATGAATACCAAGTTAAATTCAAATGGACAGGGAGATCTGCTATCCATTACCTCCTCTGAATTAGAGCTAATGTTAATGATAGTGATAAATTACGCCTAAGTAAATAGCTTTATTTCTGCTAAAGTTTGAACTGTTTAAGTAATAAGAACCCCCCTCTCTGAAATGCCAGATCCTTTTCTTGAGTGACCACAGAGCTTGATTATGCCTTTGCAGTGGGAATGGCAGGTCGCAGGGCAAAGCGTTGTGTGAGCTATTTCCAATCTAGCCCTGAAGCCTGTGATGGAGATGTTAAAAATCTTCAGAGAAACACCATTTATTTTTGATAGAAGTTTATGAGTCCAAGGCTTAGCTGGAAGCTGTTAACAGTCGCCGGCAGCAGCTTCCCACACGTCTAGCGATAGTGTACTTCTTCCTAGTGCCGGCAATGCCATGGGACACCGACCGTGAGAGGCAGGAGCCAGTTCCTATTCTGGGAAAACTCTGCAGCGAGCAGAGTATTGAGAACACCTTCTTGCCCTGCAAGTGGCTTCTTAGCCAGAGCTTCCTGTGGGGTGTGCCATAGGGAACAAGCTACGAGGACCATGCTTCACTGGCATCAGGGCTAATGCCCTGTGGGGCTGCTTTTCCTCTTTGCAAACCAGAGGGACCCGGACAGGCTTGAAAGGTGGCCCATGTGAACCTCATGAAGTTCAACAAGGCCAAGTGCAAGGTCCTGCACGTGAGCCAGGGCAATTCCAAGCACAAATACAGGCTGGGCGGAGGATGGCTGGAGAGCAGCCCTGAGGAGAAGGACTTGTGGGTGCTGGTGGATGAGAAGCTCGACATGACCCAGCAATGTGCACTTCCAGCCCAGAAAGCCAACCACATCCTGGGGTACATCAAAAGAAGCATGGCCAGCAGGGCGAGGGAGGTGATTCTGTCCCTCTGCTCCACTCTGTTGAGACCCCACCTGGAGTACTGCATCTAGATCTGGAGTCCTCAACACAGGAAAGACATAGATCTGTGGGAGCATGGAGGCCACAAAGATGATCAGAGGGCTGCAGTACCTCTCCTGTGAAGACAGGCTGAGAGAGTTGGTGTTGTTCAGCCTGAAGAAGAGAAGGCTCCAGGGAGAATTTACAGCCCCTTCCAGTACCTAAAGGGGGCCTGCAGGAGAGATGGGGAGGGACTCTTCATCAGGCAGTGCAGCGATAGGATGAGGGGTAGTGGTTTTAAACCAAAAGAGGGGAGATTTAGATTAGATATCAGGAAGAAATTCTTTACTGTGAGGGTGGTGCAACACTGGAACAGGTTGCCCAAAGAAACTGTGGATGCCCCATCCCTGGAGGAGTTCAAGACCAGGCTAGATGGGGCTTTGAGCAACCTGGTCTAGTTGGAGGTGTCCCTGCCCATGGCAGGGAGGTTGAACTTGATGATCTTTAAGGTCCCTTCCAACTCTAACCATTCTATGATTCTATGAAACCTAAACTAGTAAAGAATAGGTTGAAATAATGTTTTATTTTCCTCAAGTCCTTTCGCTTTTGTTAAAACGTAGTATATTTCAGCTTACCGGATTTCAATTTTAATGAAGTGTGCTAAAGCAAATTAGTGCTTTTTCAAAGTGCTTCTTGCTGTGTCCTCTGGTTCACCCACGAGAGTGTGGCAGAAATGTGAGCACTATCTTCTCATCTGTTAATCTTCTATCAGGGGAAGTATATTCTCTGGGACGTGGTTTGCTTGGGTGGGGTGAAGTCAATGGTGCCCACGTGCTGCTCTGCCTGCAGCCCGACCCATGGCACCAACGCTAAGGGTAGGGAACGGAATATGACAAAAGCCACAGTGTCACAGTGAGAAAAGTCTTCTAAGGCGTTCTAGTTGTTTTTCTTATGCCAGCTATCCCACGCCCAAATTGGATGCAGATGTACAGTATTTTTTAACATAAAGTGCTGAAAAAGATACTTATCAAAATAGATGATTTTGATACTGAGCTATTTGTACCTTAGCAACATTGCAAATCCCTCAGATGGGATTTGAGAGCTCGATACCAAGCACAATACACGGACATGCTAAATGGGATTTGCAGACAAAAATGAATATGAAATAAATATAAAAGATGGGGAAATGAAGATGAGTTCTCTCTCAATATAGATAGGCAATTGAGCCCTGGCGAAATTGTCCTGGATTTTCAGAAAGCATGTAGGAATGTGAGGAGGAAATCTGGACTGCCCAAACTGGAGACAAAAGCACCTTATTTTGGGGGATGCTGATTCTCATTGTTTTCCACAAAGTCAACGTCCATTACATGCTCTCCAATTGGGCAACCTCATCTGGAGGAAGCTGAAATCATTCATGACTTCTGACAGCCTTGCCCTAAGTAATTTGCTCATGGAAATACAAAACCCCTTGCAATATTCAGGAACTGAACTTTCATCCTCTAAGTGGGCAGCCAGTTTCTTAACCACGGACTATCCTTCATCCCTGCCAGAAAGCAGTCCACCGCAGGAAATCAAACAAAGTCCAGTTAATTTTTTTCTCTTTAATTCCAGAGTGCCCAAAGTGTTGCTGTACAGCTGCATAAAACTAAAATTTGATCCTCAGCTGCTTTTCTCCTGTAACCACAGAGCCACAAGATTGAAGACTTGCTCCTGAACTCAGCCACAACATAGCTAGCTACCAAAGGAAACTAAAGAGTGAGCAAATATAACAATGCTTTAAATAGATTGTGCTTGTATTTTTAGGTATGGCGCTCCATGACTCTCCTGATAAGAACTAATACAATATTGGAGCACCATTGCTTTCTGTTTGTCTTGTCTAAGGTGCCCTGAAGCTACCTACAAAGTTTCAGTTTTAAATGGTGCTTAAAGTGAATTGAAAAGAGATGAGTCATAAAAGATGGATGTGTTCATAAGAAAAAGAGTCGTTCCAGGGTATTTAACCATTTCTGTCCTGTGGTTCCCCAGTATCCAACAGACTGGGGAGTTCGGCTAGGAGAAGCTGTCAAAAATCTGTTTATGACTTTTGCAACAAAGCTCTGGCACTAAACTATAAAAAAGAGTCCCAGGGAGCAAGATCAGAACCCCCTGTGCAGCAAAGTGGTGGTGTTATTCCACATTTCACATCTTCTCGGGATTACTCCATTGCCACCATTCAAGAACAAATAAGGAAACACAAAAAAGTCCTGGCTGAAGGATTTTGTCCCTTGAGTTCACCCTAGAAAATGACAACAGCGATGTTATTTAATTGCCTTTTTTTTTTTTTGACATCATCTGTGATTTTTGCTGAACTATGGATACAAGCCTGGGTCGTGATTGTATGTTATCCTTGTGAGGGCTGTTTGCTTTTTGTTTCTATGCTTGTTAAGCACAGGTTGCAGTCTTTAGCAGTTAACAAGTCTATTAGAGGTGCCTTGGAGAAAGCAGTCACCAGACATTTCTATGGGGTTATGAATGCACTCAGTGTCTGAACATGCTCCTTGGCTTCTACATAATAAATGTGAAGAAAAATAAAAGCTCTTTGTTACCATAGTAACCTATATTGACATATACTGGGTAGATAGTTTCCTTTATGAATGACAGATGCAGGACACTGGTAGGTTAGCCTTCATCACATTGCCTGATTGTGCATATGCTGTACTGTACGTTTCTGTCAGCAGTACTTCACATTTAAAAAATAAATATTTTAGTGCAACATGGCTGGTTTCTACTTTTCTTTTTTGAGTTCACATAACTCAAAGCACTGTTTAGAAAAAAAGAAAACCAAATACAGTTTAGACTTGCCCATGGCAACTAAAGCCAGCATAAATATATGTCTATTTTTAAACCATAAGACTAAGCAGCTCCACGACATATGCTCATCTGGTTAGACTCAGTAATAACCATCCATGTGTTGCAACTGTCCTTTCACTCCTCCCTAACCAAATAATATATGAGGTGTTGTAAAGTTTGCCTGTGTGGTTGTGTAAATGAGAGGGACGGCAGGAGTGGGAGCTGGACCAGCTCCAGGGATGCTCAGTCCCTCCAGCATTCGGTGAAGCAGAACAGGGCAGGCTGAGCAGCCGCCCGACCACCCCCTTCGGCTGTGCTTTTGGACCACTGATCTGAGTGCTGAGTTGCCATGTCTCTGCTCGGCAGCCCACCGAGGGGCTGTGACCTGCTGCTTCTCAGCCTCAGACTTGTGCTATGATTGATGTGGCCACGGCGTTTCAGGGTGTCCGTCTCTCTATGTGTCTGTCTATCTCAAGTGTTGATTCAACAAAGCATGCGCAGAGTTAAGTACAGCTAACTCAACATGTTAAATAAAAGTACTGAGAAGGGGAGTTTAGAGATGAACAACAAGAGAGAAAAGATGCTTTGAGTACAAGCCCTTGGGTATATTAACTGCTTTGGGCAGTTTCTCAAGGCCAGTGATTAATTTCTTTGCTATTTTTAGGCTGACATGTTCCATCCGATGCCTAGGACACCACTGAGCTCCTGGAAAAATAACCATTTAAAACTGCACCAATATCTGAGTTTGGATTTTTTTTTTTCCTGGTGGGGAGGGGTGAAGGAAAGAGAAGAGCACAGTTAAGCTCATTCCTCTGGGGTGTTTATCTTCCTGGAATTTTTTGGTACACCTTTCATGAGAAACAATGAGAAAGTTGCATGTAATGCTAAAAATTGCCTTGATGCTCATCACAAGTACCAAGTGATGCTGTGCTGTGCAAAATACATGTTTCGCTACAAGAGCATCCTACTGTGGAAGGAGTCAAGGATGAAGTGAAGGTAGATTTCTAGAAATGTTGAAATGCATTTGCGAAGAAGTCCAGTAATTAAACTAGTCTAATTAGTGCCGCAAATTTTGTCAAAACAATCAGCTGGAATTAGTGGAGGTTACAATGTTCAGCAATGTTAGATAGGACTTGTTTGTTGCTTCCAGTTAACTGCCAGCTTGTGGCATTGCTGCCTGCTGTCACAGCATCCTTTTCCCACATAAGGATGGTGAACAGAGAGTAAATACCATTACTGATATTAAGCAGACAACAGAGGTGCTTGGCGTTTTCAAATTAAGCTCAGGGATAAGCTGTGCTTCATTTGTGTTCTTGGTGGCCTTTTTTTTTTAAAGTTAAAACTTGAGAAGAAAAAAATGAAAGGGAGTTCAGAGAGAAAACCACAACAGAAGGAAAAGGTAAATAAATAAGAGCCCTGCTTAATTTAAGGCCCTAACTTTGTAATACCATGACATAGCATACCTCAGTATCCCACATCAGAGAACTTTCTTACATATCTTTTTGGGGTAGCTGTTCCAATGGATATAATGTGGAGCCAAGGTAAGGTTTTAAGCAGGAATTATTTCTTTTTTTGTGGTTTTATTTTGAAATTTTGTTTTATTTTAACGTAGTTTTCCTCTTTAGATTTTTTCTGGTTTGTTTTTCCAACATCTAGCATGAGACACCTTCTTGTCACAGTAAAGACATTGCATGTATTTGCTTTTCTAAGCATAAAGAAGAAAGAAACATGTAGAACTGAATTATAATCAAACAACATCCTCTTTAACTAGTATGTTAGGTCATAATACAGATATTATTTTAAGTAATTAAAATTCCTGCCATTTACAATGTCAGATTCAGTTAAACTCACAGGAACACACAAAGTACAAGTTTGTTATACTATAGTATAGACATTTGCATTACAAATTTTGCTTTATAGTTAAGCATACATGATGAAAATTATTACTGTTGTTTATGTATGCTATGAAAAACAGTAATCCTTTTTTTCAAACATTTTTGAATTGTTTCTCCCCCTAAAGGAACACAATGAAGTCTTAGTGCTCTGTATTTAAGAAAGCCCAGGCAGAATAAGACCTTGTTCTTATAAACACATGAATGTTTAACTTCATGCACATGAGTGTACCCATAGGGTCTTAAGAAACTACTCATGAATGTAAAACTAACCATGGATAGATGAGTTTATAGGACAGGTCCTTGCCATTAAGATAAATTAAGTAATAAAAAAGATTGGTCAAAGAAGTTCTTGTTAAAATCTCCTCAATCTGAACCAGAAAAGCAATAAGGAAATTAAAAGTAGATTATGTTTTAAAAGAAGAATAAAGAACTGACTGTTATACTCATGAAAATATATGTTAGTGCACATATATATATAAAAATATATATAAAATTCTGGCCTAAGCCAAGTAAATGCCTAGATAGTAAAAAGCATAATCCTAAAAAAAAGTTCTGACTGCATATCTCCTACGAAAACTATAAAACTAAGTAGAGTTATTTCTCTCTGCACAGTTAATAGTTAAGGAGGAAAAAATATGGTTTGTCTTCCTAGGTGCTGAAGCAGCAGTCTGTTTTATATACCAATACAAAGAAAATTGATAGGAGGAGGGGGAAGCACATTGCTTTTATATCACAATAATTTTCAATAATTGCTGTAATTTTCTGGCTGCCTTGCAAATGCCAACTGAAATCTGTATAGCACATGAAACATAATGGAAGATAATTTAAAATGCAATGCATATCATAATCATTGTTCAAGTTTGCAGTTAAAACATTACACGGACAAGTATATATTTCATTGTAGCATGTAATCTATCAAACAGAAGACAAGCTGTATAATATAGGTGACTGCAATTCTCTTCAAGAAATTGTTAAATACCTGAATGGTTTTATACAGCAGCAATACCCAGTGTCTGAAGGGCTACGTGCATTACAGAAAACTTGCTAAGTGGTTTAAATTCCAGAGAGCACAATGCAGCCCTGAATATCCCTGATGAAAAGGTTAGAATGTGTCTTATATCCAGCTGTTACATAAGCTCTTACTTAAGCAAGCTTCCAAACCAGTCTTTTTTTTCCCTGAACTGGGCAATGTACTATACTTACTCATCACTTTACTGTAGCCACTGGCATTTCCCCTTTGTTAAGATGCCTTCCTGGCCTGAAGACATGAAACTTCGCCATCCTCACTGTTTGCCATCAAATCCTCTATAGAATGGAGGTGTAAAATATTCCTTTATTGTTAAGTAACTGTGAAACATGGCAGAGTAAAAGCAATCACCTGCACATGATGTGGAAGGCCAGGGTACTGGCATTTTTGGCAGTGACTGTTATTTTTGATGCTCATATCAAAATTAAGATGACAAAGAAGACCAAATTCCCATAATCAAATGCAAAAATATTCAGCTGTGTCACACAAACTGTCATTCTTCAAGCCGTTCCTAAACACCAAGCTTGTCAAAAATTCTTGTCAGGTAGTTTTAAAGTTACTGTGCAGTAGCGGTTCCTGAAAAATGAGGATTTTTAATACTCAAAAGAGCAGGATTTGCAAAGTCATTTTCTCTAAAAGGGGTAGTTTTTACCAACTGTCATTTTTGGCAGTCTGTTTTTGCTGCAGACATAGTAATTGACTGAAATGGAGTGCAAGAAAGAAACTGATGGGAGTGTCTTAAAACAGAAATAATTAGTTCAGAACAGAGCAAGACTTCCTGCACCAATAAAAATTGCTGATTGTGTTTGAATTACTGAAAACCATATCATCTTTTTTAATTAGTGAATAAATGTTTACTATTAATTGTTGTGCTCTAAATCGAACAATTGTAATTGTACAGTAATTACTGCAGGTTCTTCCCATACGAAATAGTTTTGAAAGAGTTTGCCTTGAGGTGCACTCACTGGTACCACTGCGCTTATTTTTTTCAATTGGACACAAAAAGCATACTTTTGGTTGTGTATCTGTTGAAGTTTGAAGCCTCCATAATTTCATTAGTTTCTCAAACAGGTAACACTAATTGCAAGCATATCCCTAGCACTCCAACCTGTGTAAGAAATTAGCAGAGAAAAAATATTATTGTGAATCTTGTAGCATGTAATCTATCAAACAGAAGGCAAGCAGCCCCTTGACTGTTTAAAACCAAATAGGTGTCAATATTGTATGACTCTATGGAGCAGAGCTCTGAAGTCATAAAAGCTTTAACTAGTCAGTTGTTGTATTAAACCTTATTTCTTGTGCTTCAAATGAGAATTTTAAAACTACATGGTGATTCCTTACATTTTCTGCGTGAAGTATGTGACATCTATTGCTCAGGGTCAAGAGATAATCTGTTAGCTGGTATGTTCGACTCTGATCTTTCAGCAGCAACAAAAATTAACTTCAGAAAATCCTCTCAGAAAGAAGAATTTTCAGTCCAATCCACCTAACCAGAGCAGAATAGACAACGTGGGTTATTTATTAAGAATTGCGCCTCTCCATTTCCACACAGACATTTGCTGAATACAGGGAATTGTGTAAAATGCTGTCTCACAGTGAAACAATTAATTTTGTAGTATTAATTCTCTCCCTGTCTGCTGGCTGTAGAGCACTGTCTAAACATAAAAATAAAATGTTCTGTATTCACAAAGTGTCTACACTTTAAATATAGCAAATTTTCTCTCTCACACAGCACAAGAACTAGAAATCTTAACGGGCACTGCACTAATATAGTATCCTAGAGCAAAATTTCTTCTCTTTCCTGCTGCACCCATGTGGGATTAATTATGGATCCAACTGTCTGTCTGCAGACCATTTTGACTTCTTTGAAACTGCAAGAACCAAGCAGGCACACAGGTAGTCTAACTGAAGGGGAGAGTAAAACCATTGTTATTTCTTTTTTTTTTGTTCTTGCATTTCTAAGGTCTAATGTCACTTTGATGTCACTTTTTCAGGCACCATTGTAAGAGAATGGCTAAACAATAAGAGACGTGAAATCATAGGTAGTTGAACGCAGATCCTCTTTATGGCTATACTGTAAGTGAGTGCAAGGTGCGATGTCTTCTTAGGATGGGAAAGGGACTGGTAAAATCAGCCGCTGTTTTTGGTTGCTGATGCTCTTCCTCATCCCAACTCCTGAAACAATAAAACTTCATCTCTGCCTCCTCTTTCCTCCTGCCTTCAAATCCCTTAGCTCTATTTCTGCATCATCTAAGCCTTTGCGCCCACATGGGCTGCTCTCTGCTCACCCATCAGCTGCCTCTGTCGTCCTCATCCTTTGTTTTTATGAATAGTTTTTATGAATAGTTTCATAGGTTGTTATTGAGAAAAAAGTACAACCAGCAGGTATAAAAGGTAGAAAAAAGAGGGAGAGTCAAATCGACTGTCAATGTAGGCTGCAAATGGGAGAGAAATTGGTGAAAGTGTAATTGATTGGTGCAGGGGATGAGGTGGCTATCTGGGTCTGAATGAAAGAGGCAAGAAAAGAACTGATATTTGTGAAATGCGGTTGAGTGTTGTCACGTCCAAGTACAGCCTGGGGTCTTTTTCACACACAGTTCATCGCATCATTCCTGGGTTATTTTACGTCACTTAGGGAGCAATTAATGAGTTTAAATATAGATCCTAGGTATCCAAGACATCTGCGTGAGGATGGGAAATATAACCATGAAGCCAGAACATAACCCTGGGAAACCCAGGAGTCCTGGAGCATCCCTGTGAAGTATCTAAAATAGTACTGATACCTACATTTAAACAACCAAACCACCCTTGCTGCCTCTGTCATCCCACATACAAACCAGTGATAATGGTCCTTCTCTATCACAGAAGAATTTATGAGGTCACTTGACTGTTTTGTGTGGGGTGTTCAAATGAGTTTACCCATAAATATTCTGGTCCTTCTGCAGTGAAGCTGTCCAAAAAATATCCACTTATTTCTCTGCAGTCCATGACAACAAAATCTGTCTGCGCCATAACCTCTTTTAGCTTCTAGTGGGCATTTTGTCATCAGTGCTGTGCAGGGGCTGTTGTTGGCTAAAAGCGAGGCATCTCTAGATCACATTGTCGGGTGCCTCATTTTCCATGTGGATCATCACATCAGCAAATCTCTGTGTTTTCAACCAATAATTTCTGCAAGCAGAAGGGGAAGGATTTTGGTCTGACCTCACGGAGTAACCCATGTTCAAGGCATAACTGAAGCTGAGGTGGGAGGCACCAGGCAGGTAGGACTGTGAAATTAAGTGGTGAATTCTTCATGTCAGGAATTGTCTCTTGCTATACTTTAATTTATCTTAGTGCAATGAGACCCTAATCCCATTTGTTGGAATATTGCATTACAACTGTATAACATAAATTCAGTATTCATCCTCCGAAATAGTGGCAGTGTCTGGTTTAGTTGAGGGACAGTAACTACCACCTTCTGTATCAAATTTTTGTCCTGTGAGAATCAATGGCCAATGAGACATTCCAGGCAAATCCTGACACCTACCATGCTTTATTGTATCTCAGACTTGACTGTACGTTAAACTGCTGATCATCCTGATTTACTCTCCTTCAGTAATTCTCAAGTTGAGATCATGCAGTGGCTAAAAGATATAAAAATTCTCAATATATAACCCCAGAAATATTAGCTCATTATTGGCATTAACATATAAATTAACACTTCAGGTTAAAGAGTCAAATAAAGTGTCAATGCCCCCTGAAATAGAACTTACAGGCCTCCAATCTGTAATAAAATAACTCTCATAACACAGATTTTTATCAGGTTTCTGAATGGCTCTATAGGAGAACTGCAAGTGAGTAAAAATTTCCAAGGTGGTGTTGCCACTGAGCTAACATCTGTCTTTTTAAAGTCTGCTTTGAAATAACTTGGCTGCCCATTAGCATATAGGACCCTAATTCGACAAGGCGGATGGTGCACAGTCCTTTGGCTCCCTGCTCACACACATTCTGGTGTTCAGGAAGTGGTAGAAAATGAATTCTGAGTAGGATAAAGATACAGTAGCAATGTGGTGACCAGATATGCTGTATGCTTACACCAGACTTCCTCGGCTTTAAGATCTCATAACCGAATCAAACAGAAGCAGAAAGTGTCTAAAGGGAGCGAGTTTAGATCAACTTGTCTTGATCGCCTTGGCCAAACAGAACAGTAGCCTGAAATGAAGACAGCCCTTGCCGACGTGCTGGATCCTGCATGTATCAGGGAGATGCAAGAGCATCTTTCTGCCAGTGCTCACGTAGCCGTTTCCCCACATGCACTGGATCCGTGTCGGATGGTCGCTTTGCTGGCAGATATCCTGAAACATCTCCTGAAGGTAAACAGTACAAAGCAATTTCCAAACCACCAGGGTGGAGAAATTAATTTGGCCTCATCAAAAACCATCTCTTGCTTGAACATTTGTCAATCCAGGAGGACTGTGAAGTGTCAGGTCTTGCCTCTTCCACACGAAGAGGGATGAGGTCACATGAGTCAGTGCCATGGTCCTCAGTGACCCCCGGGGGCTTTTATAACCAATTCTTTGGTTGCCACAGTGATTGTGCAGCACCATCTCCAGTGGCAAAACACAAGCCGTCTATTCATTTTGGCTAGTGACAAAAGACATACTAATTTTAAATATCCCATTTAGTACAAGGACTGTGACTGGCATCAAATCAGAGTGAGTGCTGTCTATGAAACAGCTTTCTCCCATTGACTGGCAATGGATAAACACGCCTAAACCAATCGTTAAGTGTGATCTTACTCAACATGATGCTCTGAGGACTTCTTAATGCATCAGGCAGCAATTCATTCTACTTACAAAGAAGTGGACATTTAGAAAAATAATTCACAATAAGGCTTGTTTAATCATAAGCCTCTCTAAAGACCCAGAGGCAAAAGTCTTTGGTAGGAGGTCAATTGCTCTTTCAGGATACTGGAATGGTATCTTTATAATCCAATGGTGTATATAGTCTTTGTGAAAGGTGCCAGGCTGATCAAATTTAGTCTCTATGACTTGACAAAAAAATTAGTACAGACTGAGCAAGTATTTCAGCAGTGGGTGTCATCGCTGAACTGAACAGTCATCTTCAGGGCGAGAAAAGAGGTGACTGCCTGCCCTTTGTTTCTCCTCAGAAAAGTTCATTACCAACATTTTCCAATTTCTGGGTGGATTTTTTTTTTTTTTTTATTATGCTATTGTGGATGTATAAGGACACCATTTCTGGATGCATAGCAACAGTCAGCTAAGCCAAATGGGATATATGAAAGCAGAATGTCATTACACATGAGAAAGCAGTGGCACATAACCATTTTGCAGACAGCATTAAAATTTCAGTCATGTCCTGTGACAGAAAAAAGAGAGAAGAATTTTAAACAGATCCAGAAATGAGCATGATTAAAGACACAGGGGTCTTCTATGTTAGAAGTAATTTACAACATTAATATTAATTACATTTGGAGAGGAGGAGAAATATAAACTAAAGGATGGTATCAAAGAAGTAAGTCATGAACTCCTATTTTGCTTAATAGGAAACTATTAAATTTAAGCAATTAATTTAGAAGAGATACGGGAAATATTTCTTTATATAGCATATCACACTACAATGTATCACTCTTAATGTATGTAAACTGGGCAAATATCTTGGCAGAGCTAAATGAATTCTAATTAATTTGATTAAGACTGAATGTTGCTTTTACATTAGCTGGGTTAAAACAATATTACCCAAGCCACAAATCACCACATTTTACACATAGACATTGTTTTCCAAAGTAAAAAAAAAAAAAAAAGAATAATAAAAAATCCCTAACCCCGTCCTTACCAAGTTCTTCTATTTTTATAGCTTGGGATAACATTCAGGAGTTGATATCCCACATACCTTCATACTGCAGACAGATGAGAAAAGGTGGTGTATTCCTATTAGTATCTTAACCTTGCAGTGAAACCTATATCCTAGAGACCAATTCTGGCCATGCTGATATGAACGGGAGTTTTAACTTTCCATAAGGGAGAGGGAGTAGGATCCAGTTGGGAACTGGATGGAGACTGCAAAATAATGACCATCTATTCTCTCTTGTTGTGGCTGCCAGCTAGGGACAAGGGGAAAGCAAGAGAAGGTGAATAGGTGATGCTGACAGGTAGCTTCTTTTTTAGTTGGTTGAACAGTTGAGTTAGAAAAACTCTGGCATGTCATGTGTAGGAATCTAGTTCAATAATATGTGCCCAAGAGTTTCTTTCACTTGGATTTAAAATCAAATGCAGAAACTGAGAATAATTTGCCAGAATGTCTCTAAGGAACATCTTCATAACTGCGTACAGGCCATGCAAAACTTAGAGTATGGAATACTCCGAACAATGCAGCAGAATATATTTACAGCTAACAAACTGAATTTTACTAAAATTGACTATGCAGAAGTGAGCATTTCCTATTGGAAAACTTTAATTGATCATAGATAGAGTTGCAAGAGAAGTGTTGGAAGTCATTGGGCCTAGGGGTCACTGAAAATGGGCACAAACTGAAAAAGGGCGCGAACAATACAATGGCACATCCCTCCACTGCTGGGGCATGGAGTAGACAACCCAACAGTTCTGCTCTGCCTCTCATTGCTGTGATTTCTTTTCTACAATGGCTTCATGTTGGCAACGATTGTGCTGAGCTTCATTTTCATCATCTGTCTTCTCTGACAGTAATTTTTTGACTACATATTACAATGACCTGATTTTGAGCTGAAAGACTATTGGGGCTTTTTAGGGTTCCTTTTTTGGGGGGGGCTAATAGTGTCTAGCCCATGGCATGGCCCATGGCCATCTAACTCCATGGCATTTTGAAACTACAAACTGGCTTATCAGTCTGAATCCTCTCCTTATCTGTTTCTTTCTTTGACTCTCATTCATTTCAGTATCTTTGATGACCTCATTACCATTTGTATTTCAAAGTGTGTTAAATCTAGCTTCCACATGTGAGAAAAAAATTATCTCAAATCTATCTATATGAAGAAATTCACAGAAACTAATACTACACAGAGACAGTTTGTTACTTGGCTATTAGTGCTCTATCCTTATTGATTTCTTTGATGTTATTTATAGCCTTGTTATGAATCAGGGTTTAAATAAAAATATAGTTACAGTTTATTTTCACTACATGATAGTCACTTCAGAACTTAGCATAATTACATAGGAATAATTAATCTCCAGCTGAGATGTGTTAAGCATGAGTGAAAAGGAAAAGGTGTCTGATTGCTACCTTTTTGCTTTTCTCATCTCAGGAGTGTCTGGAGCCTAGGGTGGCCTCTGGAATAATTATGCACTGCCTTGGGGCTGTAGTAAATTGGGTTTACCTGCCTGCATCTTCAGGGACTGTGCACAGAGTGAGAAGCCATGAAGGATAGATAGAGGTTAAGCTATAACCCCTTCTGTCTGGCTGCCGCCCTCTGCTACAGCCAAGCTGAGATGGTGTAGGTAGATCTCATCTGTTCAGGAAATTCCCCCATGTTGGGCAGATCCTTAGAAAATTGCAGTATACTGGAGTTTGAGGTCTACAGAGCTATAGAAAGGCTGTTCCTACAAGGTTAAAAGCTTGAGGTCTTAGCAACAATGAAAGTGGTTCCATTAGACCTTGGATATAAATTGTTGAGCAAGCTGTGATACACTGTAGTGCTTAACAATAGCCAAAATGAGAAGAGATGACCCCAGAGTCAGAGGTGGAAGAGCTCTGCCTTGCCCATGCAGTGTTGTTTGTTCACCAGAAGTTAAGCGACTGGGTTTCTGGTGTTCTTGTAACACCTGGCACCCTTCACATTTAGGAGATACCGTAATATTCAGGTTCATAGAGTTACACTGAACAAATGTGCATGGGGATCCTGAAAGCCACAAAGTTACGTTCTCTCAAATTTTCTTCATGCTGTGCTGGAACAGTAGTGGGAAGTTCTACTGTGAGTTTAAACTAAAGCTGCTGGAAAAATTTCCATCTAGGAGTTTTGGGGATGGAAAACAAGGTTTTCTACTGGTGATGTTTTCAGAACTCCTCCTTTTCCTCATTTACTTTTCCTTGTGAAAAGCAGAAGATATCTGCTTTTGAAATCTGAACATATTTTGGCTGAAAAATAATAACTCTCCTCTACAAGAGTAGGTTTAGGAAGTTGGTTCTTTTATTTGTTTCAGAATCAAAATTAGAAAGTTCCTTCAAAGCAGATAGGATGGCGCTTTTCAGGAGAATGAAGCGGGATGCCATCACCCAGGAGAAATTAAAATAATCCTTAAAATCCATGTTGAAAGCAGCTACTGTTTATTTGTCTTGTCCACTTAATTTTAATCCAGATCAGTTTCCTGATCCAATTGAGTGGCCACTGCAAATGTTGATGCTAATAAATGCTAATTCATCTCAGAAGTGAGAGTCTGGGGGAGAGACTACCTCATTCAGAAGCAGATGCTTTCCTGTTATTTTGAAAGTGCTGTATTTATTATATATTACAATTTTCATGCCGCGTGGAGTACCTCATCAGTTGATATACTTAGAGTTGCCTGAAATTACCAAATTGCCTGTAAAACTGTTTTGTTAGACAGTACGAATATGTATTACTAGAGATGAGCAAGTCATCCAAGAGATAAACATCTTTAATTAGTCTTGTCTGTTTGTTCACAGATAGCCTGTAAATTAATATTCACAGTTGACTGTCATGATCTTTTAATCAATAGATGAACAAATCTACTGTGAATATTTGGTTGTTTACAGCCAAGCTAATACTTGTTATGTAATAGAGATTATCAGATAGGATACTGTATATTTCCTGTTCTCTAGTGACATTAATTAAATTCATTATTAAAAGTGATTGGAGGAAAAAAAGCATTAGGTGTATAATGTTTCAGGAAAGGTAGTAGGAAAGAAAGGAATACCAGATTCTTCTGTTATCAAAAGTTGGTTTATGAGAGCTAGAAAGACAGATGAATAGCTTGATCGATTGATCTTGGAGAAATACAGGGCCTGTAGCAGAGATCCGGCTATTTTTAGAAAATGAGTGCTTACATCACCACTAAAGTCCATGTAGAATCTGCTTTATTTTATCCATTTCAACAAGAAGTTGTTAAATTACATCATAGAAAGTACAGAAAGCAGTGAAGGGGACACTGTTTACTTGTTAACTTTTCTAGGTAAAATGTTTGCCAGACTCCACTTGGTGGATTTTCCAGGGACAGCTTAAGCTTTTAAAGTATCTTCAGATTACATGATCTTAGTTATGTTTTTCTTCTCTCTACAGAAAGTAAACATATGCAGGTGGGTTTGATGCCATTTATTCAAATTAGCGTCTAAATTTTTGAACAACCTCTTTATCCGAGCTCAGATAAGAGATTATGGGAATCATATTCTCTTTCTATTCTTCGCAGTCAGGCATTTCATTAAGTGTCTTTGATACTGCAAGTTAGCATCCCAATCACTGGCAAAAAGTAAATGAGTGTGGTTTTTTGATCCAAACTGAGAAATACATGCTCAGCAGCTTGTCTTACTGTCTTAGTAAAACACCTCTTCTTCTTGGAAATGTTTATACTCTTGTACAACTAAAAGACTGGAAAATGCAGTAAAAAAGGAATATCTGTTATTTGTATTAAGTCAAGATTTTGTTCAGAATTTCACAAGAATAATTCTTTTTTTTTTTGATAATTGATGCTGTGGTTGTCTTATGTCTATTATTGCCTTCATTTTGCATTATTCTTGATATGACACATCTCATTAGACAATATTTTGCTGGCATTAATGAGAACACTACACTGAATTCTGAAGCTGCTCCTTTTGTCACAGTTTCTCTTGTAATATTAATGGCAGTTAAAAATAACTAGTTCTTTTTTATCTGTTTCCTCTATCGCTTCCTGTGTGTGCTGGCTGTATTTTTATTTGTGTCTGTGGCAGACTGTATAGGTCTCCTATAGCGATGAAATCACCAACTGGATATTCTGCTCTTTCAAATAAAACCTTCAGTTGTTCACTTCTGAGTGAGTGATGGAGATTTTTCTTTCATTATTTATGAAAACAAGGCCCAGAATAAGCTTTAGTAAATTGAGGTTTGGTTTAAATCGAACACAGTTTTGTTTGCTTTGTGGGAAATCTGGGCAGCTGGGCTTCTCTAGCACCAAGGTCACCAGAGCACGTTTTTTCCAGACTATCTACACAAATGTTTCTAGACCTCAAACTGGACATGGGATGTGTCAGAAATGCTTACGCTCGTGTCCAGCCTGGGATCAGGATCAGCTGTCATCTCCCTTCATGGGTCGGAAACCACATGAAATTCCACAGCCAGGGGCATCTCCTGAGCAGTCAAAGTTCAGCTGGGATTGTTGGTGACAAGTGTTTCTCAGTATTACCTCCAGAAACACTTCCCTAAGTGTCAGGGTGCCATTTAGTGACAGATAAAGTAGCAGCAAGACTCTCTCAGCCTCTAAAACCTTACAGTTCACAGAAAAACCAGCAGTCACCAGAAAGCACGTATGAAATACATGCAAATGAGTGATTTTGAAAAAGTCATTTTGATAATGTATTTCTGCATGTGGAATTGAAATGATAAAATAAATGTTGCCACCCTAGCTATAATATGACTCTCTGTAATCATTTTTTGGGGAGGAAGACATACACCATCTGTGAACAAAGGTATGTTTTTGCAGAAATGGCGCAGCTTTTCAGCTTCTTCATGCTAGGGCTCCTTTAACCAGAGCAGATCAAATAATAGCCAGAGGATGTACTATTCTGAAATGCACAATACCTTTAAAGTTCTTATTTCAAAAACCTCATGATTACTTTGTGGGTGTGCATTACTGTTGAAAGACAATATATTTAGAGACAATGTCTACTTTATTTTGCTACTTCAGCTAGAAGCATATGGGATGGCCTCGGTGCGTGTCCCTAATCTACAGCTGTAGATGTCTGCAAAATGACCTGAATATTTCATTTTGCTTTATCAGACCAAAGCCTGAAGTCATATATTCCCTTCTTATATCTTTCCTTTCCTCCCTCAAAACACCCTTCCTATAGTTTTCCTATAACAGAAATTTTTTAATTGACCTGTTAGTGTTTTAGCTTCACACTGCAGCCAAGGAAGCCCTTAGTGGCATATGCAGTTCATTAGGCCCTTTACTTCTGTCTGCTGTCGTGCTGCACACAGCTTCACGTTGCCATTTGTGGAATAATCAGCACTGAAGCAAACTAAAAGGGGAGGGGGAATGGCAAGCTAAAGTCTGACACCGGTGGCAGAAGACAAGATCAAATATAAATAGATGTGAATTACCACTGTGGCATTACTATCGGAGAAGCATGTCATTTTTTGGTTGCAGAAAACACTGCAGCTGCACACAGCGGGGGAATTCATAGCAAACACAAATCCCTCTTGAGAAAAAAAAAGAGAAAAAGAAGATTGTTTCTCCATTGTCCAGGTGTGGTCTTCATATTATTTATAAATAATATGAACACTACATGCATATATATGTGTATAATAAATATAAATGCAAATATATATACTCATATAACACACACACATATATATATAAACTCCTTAATATATATAAACTGCTTAATCCCATGCACTATAGAAAATTTATATCAGTTGGAGACGAAAACACCAAAACCATTTTGGTGACACAGACTAAAGCTGAGAAAGAACATGCTGCAATTAAAATGGGGGTGGTCTCAGAAAAGAAAATTGCATTCGCCTTCCACAGAGACTGAATGTATAAACATTAGGCAGAGACGGGAAAAATGTTCTGCAGGCTGAAGTAGCTCGAGTTTATAGGAGAAATTTTAATTAGAGAGCAAATTCAATGTTTCAGTAGGCTGCAGTTGCAATTTTGGAATTTTCTTGCTTCAGCAATTCCAAATATAGCCCTCAAGACATCCAGTTTCTCTCTAATAAGCCTATGTTGAGAGCTAACAATGAATACATATAGTAAAGCCACAGAGCATCTAGGAATAGAGCCTAATAGGAAGGTTTTTACCGAATCACTCCACATCCCTCTCTCATTCCCTTCAGCTTTCTCTGTCTCCATGGGATAGCCGGGAGGGTCAGGGCAGAGTGGGGAGCCTTGAAGCCATCATTTGGGCAAATCCCAAATGAATGATGTCATATAAGGGGAAAGTGGTCTGGTGGGGAAGGATGGGGTGGTGTTTGAGAGGGGGCTGAACAGTGCTGCCTGCACAGCAAGGCAAGGCAAGGCAAGGCAAGGGTGGTTTTCTAGTGAGGAAGTGGGCGGACAGTTACCTTGATGGAGATATTACTGAGCTGCTGGAAGCTTCCCTTGCATGGTGTATGATGGAGCTGAGAATCCTTCAGTAAGGGCAGTTCTGCTCTGGGTTTTTTAACATATATGTTTTAATGCACTGCGTTATAAATTCTTACGTGCCTAGAACTTCAGAAGAGTCCTTGTTACCACGCACTTAAAATAAAACCCAAGCATTCTCATGGTCACAGAATGATTTTTCTATTAAAAGCAAATGTTCAGGTCTGCGTAAGCACGTATCCAGCCTGGACCGTGGCTCTGCACACTCCAGCAGCACCCGGCCCCCGTGGGAGCTCTCCCAGGGCCAGCTGAGGGTCCCTCTTTGACAAGGGAATGAATCCAGCCTCTGCATCAGTCCTCCCTTCTGCACGGAAAGGTGCAGACAGTAAGAGAGACATAGATGAAACTTCTGTGCAACCCCTTAAGCCTCAGCTGTATTTTTTGTCTCTGGGGACTGGTGGTTTTGACATGATTTAAGGCAACCCAGCTATAGTTTGAAGGCCAACAAAGTGCAAAGCCACCTTACAGCCTCCTCCTATCTCTACATCCTGCATGGGCACTGAGATATTGGTGCTGGGGGTCTGGGGGGAAGACAGACAATGGGGCAGGGAGAAATGTTCTCATTCCCATTTTTCCCAAAGGGTCTGTTCAAAAAAAGCAGCATATTTACCCTAAGATGGTTTATGCAAAATTGGCAATATGTTTTTCACTTTGCACAGTGAAATTGCTATTAGGAAAGCAAATGTAATTAATGGCTCATTTTCATAAGAGATAATTTGCAGCAAAGGGATGATGTTATTTCAAAATTCTTGAAGACTGCACTTCTGTGCATTTCTAAAAAAGTGCACTTGTGTCTGATGAACCCCCTTTTCAAAAGCAGGTGACGAGTGCTCAGTTTTT
>KZ505802.1:18072-49456 GCA_002844005.1 Limosa lapponica baueri | reverse complement strand
TTTTTTTTTTTTTTTTTGTCATAGTAAGTATTACTCCTTCTGTCTGGGTTTCCCAGGGATGGAAACTCATAGTCTGACTCCTTGGTTACACAGGGGAAAGTCACTGGTCCCTCCTGAGCATTCAGTGGCAGACTGGGCACTGCAACTCCAGTGCAGGGATTGGCATGGCGAGCTGGACTAGACTAGATAAAGGATGAGAGGAAAAGAAGAAATAGGAAATAGTCTGTTATCTCAGGTCTGCTCAAAGCTGATGTCATCTGTCTAGAATAGTGTTCTAAGCTGTGCTGGGGTCCGATCTCTGATTTCATTAATAGGCACACCTTCCCAATCAGATGATGTGGAGCAACTATATGGGAAGGGGGTGGGGGTTAGTTCAGCTTGGAGACAAAAAAGGCTACAAGAGGGATCTAATTACTGTCTTCAGTTTCCTGATGCAGAGGTTACAGAAAAGATGTAGCCAGTCTTTCCTCAGTGTGCACCACAAAAGGTGGAGAAGCAATGGTGGGTCATGGTGCAGCAAGGGCAATTCCAACTGGAGGTCAGGAGGACAATTTTCATAGTGGTGGTGATCCAGCACTGGAAGGGGTCACCCAGAGAGGACGTGGGATCTCTATCCTTGGACGTTTTCAAAACTCTTCTGGATAGGTCATCATTAACCTGACTAACTTTGAAGTTGGCCCTGCTTTGAGCTGGGAGTCAGACCAACCAAGCTGCAGAAGTCCCTGCCAACCTGAATTATTTAATAATTTTGTTATTTTAAACACCATGGGGCTGCACGTCCCTTCCTTCTGCTGGGGTCATGCCCAGTTTTCCGCATTAGAGGGAATGACATTGCAACACGTCCTTATCTCTCAGGCGGTGGAGAAGAAAGAACAGTGTACCAAAGAGACAATACCTTTAGTGTAGCTATCATACTTGCATGCTATAGCACCTTTCCGCCTCATTTCAGGAGCAATAAATGTTGTTAGAAAAGTAGTCTGCCTTTTTTCCTTATCCACAACCAGAATGTCAACACTATATTTAATTTACATTGCTCTGAATGTAACATTTCATCTTAATGAGTTCCTTTCCCTCATATCTTCTCTTTATACTTTATGGGAGAAATGATTTTGAACCAGTCCCATTTTCTCTCCATGACCGCTGGCTGTCGGTGTCTGTTGTAGCTTAAATGGTGTGGGACAAAGTAAATTTCAATCCAACCCAGCAAATGGCTGTCATCAACACATTACAGTCTCAAAGTCATTTAGAGGATTCAGAGTAGCGTAACAACAAGCAATGTTTAGAATAGGAATCAAGAAGACACCAAGTTAAAAATAGCATGTTTTGTGAAGCCACTAAATGTGACCATACGTAGGTCACCCCATTTTCATGTGCAGCATCTTGGCTAACAGAGGAGAGGGATTTTAAGTATACTATCGACCGGGATGCTACATACCTATTGCAATAGACTGGCTGTCACTTTATAGACTGTATGCCCATATTGTATATTGATTGCATTTTGTATGCGATGTGGTAAGTTCTGTTGGGTTATTTCTTAGTCAAACCTGCAGGAGAAGACCAGGAAATCTTTAGAGAACCCAGCAATTTTTTGACTCGTACATTTTTTTGGAAGAGGGCCAGTACTTGTGGGATTCATCTGCATAGCCCAGACACAACGTTAGATGCTATTGTTCTGCTGCACTGGGCAGGACTAGGAAAGGCTAATACAGCAGGGTAAATGTATGACAAGGAAATAATTTTAACACATTGGTTGCATAGACTGAGAAAGACTGAAGAGTTATTGTCAAACAAGATTGCTTTTTAATCCGGAATGGTACACATGGTGTCCAACATAGTTTGAAACAATTTAATTGTGGCTTTTTTCTCCCCTGACTCAAAGCACATCCAAAATAAAATTTAAAAAAGTCTGAATTAAGCTTAAAAGCTAATTTAATGTCAACCTTCCAGGAGAAGTTTTGGACTGAAGCAATATATATCTGGGCAAGGAACTGCCAGTGAAGAGAAACAGGGCATGGCTCTGCCTCTGGATAATGCTGGAAGTCAGCTCTGCAGAGCTAACTATAAGCATGCTATTTGGGCATGCATTTCTTATCCCGTCATGGTGCACATATGCAAGATGTACAGGCATGGACATGCTCTGAGACTCTCCTAATTTAGAGTCTGGCAGACTTTAAAATTCTCTTCTGCACGCTGCCCTATATTTAGAAGCTGTACGTCCAACTGCAACTCATTTCCCCTCTATTCTCTGCTTTTATACCTTTTGAGACATATTTCTACTTTGGTCTATACTACCTATTGACTTAACACGTGGAGGTATACTGCTTTCATGGTATTTTTTATAGCAAACTAATTCTTCAGATATGAAACAATGACTACTGTTATAACCACCAGCATAAATATATCACTGAGATCTTCTCTGGGTGTTTGGTCCATTAACCCATTGCAAAGACCAAGAGGTCTTTGGGACAACAGCTTTTAACTTTGAATTTCCAGTTAACATAACTCAGGTAGGACACTTGTGCATGTCCAGGTTATTTTTCTCAATACTGCTCCTCATGTACTAATGACACAAAAGGTTTCACGGTCAGCTGAAGTCCACCCCTGATCCATGCTTTCCCCGAGTGCCACAGCTGTTTACTTGACCCAGTGACAGTAGGAAGTGTTTAGGCCACTGAGAAGAGAGTGGGGCGGAGAAGCTTCAAGCCGTTTCCCAGGACAGATTCTGGCGCCTCTGGTTGTAAATCCACTCCTCCCACAAACACACCTTTCCAATCCCTGGGACTTGAGCTGTTTTCTCTGCTCAAATGAAAAATGCTTTGACAGGTTTTGACTAGAATTATTGCCACTTACAGATATATTTTCAGGACTACGTAAAATAGTGTTTTGTTTAGTTTAATTCTTTTAACTGAGTTGGAGGGCCACCTTTACCTCTTTAACCTCATTTAAAGGCCGTCAGGGAAACTTGGCTCACATACTTCTAGAGCACCCTGGAGCTCCTTACGGCATCTGTTTTTCTTAGGAAGACAGGTAACAACCACTGGGAAAGTCTGTGCATGACAGAGAAGAGCGCTGGGAATGTTCCTGAGGAGCCCCTACCCCACACACTGAGAACAGTGCAAGCTGTGTCTGTCATCGCTGTAGGTCCCCTCTGACAACCAGTGGCAGAGGACCCTGCAGAGCCAGACCCTGACTCTTCTTTTAAGCTGGAGGAAGCTGAGCTGGGGTGGTTCTGCAGGGAGGCGTCTGTCTGGTGTGGCCAAGGAACTCTCCCCTCTTCTTCTCTCTGGGATTATCTCATTAGTGAATAATAAAGAGGAGGGTGCCAGCAGGCTGTTGTTACATGGTTTGGGCATGTTGCTTAGCCTTGTGCCTCAGGTACCTGTGAAGGGTGCCAAACCCTTACGAATGTTCATCTCAGATTAGGTACTGTTAGCATGAAATCGCTGATTAAAGTTATACCTCATTCCTTTCTCATTCAACATTTCCTTCCCTGAGGAAAGGAGTCTGTATTGATATACCACTCAATGGGAAAAGCTACTATTCTTTTCTTTAGATAGCTTAAAATATTTAGTTCATTTTTCTTCTCTCATTTTTCTTCTCCTTCAAACTCCCAGGGCTGTATGGAGCACATGGGTAGCTCTTATCTGCTTCCACAGGGATCCAGATATCCTTTAAACAGCAGTTGGAGTATTAAGAACTCACAGTGGAGCAGAGGAGGGCAATTTAACACAGCAAACAGATCAGGCTGGGAATCTGTGAAAAGCTAGCTTGTCTTTTTTTCTTCTGCTGCCACTAGTCCATCTTTCTGCCTTCCTTTCTCTCGCTCAGAAAAAGACGGCCACATGTGAGGTGCCCATTTTTGAGGATGTTATGGAAGAGGTCTGGAGGATAAATACCAGGTAAAGACATAATCTTAACTCAAGTTTTTTTGAACTTTAAGCAAAGCCTCAGTCTTCCACACTGGAGAACCAGCATCCACGGGCTTTGTCAGAGCAGCTTTCACTGGAGTCAGGGGACACCACTGCAGAAGTGGGTACTTCTCCTTCTGGGTTGGTATTTCCTCCTGCCAGGAGCCCACAGGGATCCCAGCTGGTCCTGGTACTAGTCTCTCATGCACCACTTGGGAAACACAAATAAACCCACAGGGTTTTTTCAGGCTGGGTCACAGTGAGAGGTTCCCTTGCTTACAGCTGACATGGGAAATGGAGCTTCTTTCTTTGAGAAAATTGCTTTTCTCAAGCAATACATGTCCTTGTACATGGAGGAAAGGCTTGCAAGGAGGGCTGTTGGCAGAAATGGTATCTGAGCTTGCTTTGAGAGAGAGGTGAGAGGACCTCCAGCCTTGTGCTACAGTTCTCCCACCAGCACTGCCAACGCAGGTAGAGGTGAAGTAGGACACTCAGTGTCTAGCAGGCTTCTCAGCTCTCCCCAGTCCAACCAGCAACAGAAAATTACTTGAGCTGCCAACCTCCTTGCTTTGGAGGAGATGACCTTGATGAGACAGAGGAAGTGCAGGCTCCATGCTTGCTACTGAAAAGCTGTGGCTGAGGGTGGTCCAGAGGGCACACTGCACATGTTCCAGGGAGAAAATGAAGGATTTATTTTCTTCTGTCTCTAGCCCAGAAGTTTCACAACTAATAAATTAAATGAATACTTCCAAAAATGAAAAATAAAAATCTCTGGCCCACAGAGCTCTGAAAAAGAATCACATAATCTTTCAAAAGATTTTTTTCATAGTCATTTATTCAGATAGCACCCAATAAAAATGCAAAGCTGGATTGTTTTGAGTGGTGGGAAAAGTTTTAGCTTAGAATAACATTAAACAATCAAAACACAGTAAAAGATAAATACCTGGAGTGCAATTACATTTTACCAAATGCAGACATGGTCATATATATCTCTGACACCTATACCAGTTCGCAATTGTATGATCCTGTAATATTTCCCAGATAATTAAATACAGCTAAGATTTGTGCACTACACAGCAACCTGAGCACAGTTGCTGCTCATTTACCCTTTCATGCTAGGTGTGTGTGTGTTTTCACAATGAATGCCTAACTGAATCATCATAGTGGTCAACAAAAATCTGACGATGAAGATATATAAAGTCAACAGAATGCCAGCTTAAGGTGGCCTTTAAGTGGTCATCTTTAAAGTTTTTTCTACTTAAAATAAAGGAGATAAGGAAAGGAAAAATAGGTAGTCTAGTTTATACCTTTCAGAATTACTTTTTCAGGGTGTCCTCAATTTCAGAGGGGAAAAAAACCCTAAATCCTGCATGGGTCTTTCAGTTCTTCAAAGATCTAAGTCCTGATGCCACAAAACACATAGACCTGGATATGAAATCAAATTTAGGGTCTCTGCATTCTGCCTAGGTCCAGAACCTGAAATTCAGAAAACTCTTTAATCTGGGAAGGGATATCTCTCTGGTTAGAGGATAGTTTATGCATTCAATGTGTAGTACCCACTCTATCTGAATTGCCCTTTGAGTGAGAACTGCCTTTCAGGTCTTCTTCTCATTTTGTCCCCTAGGTGAGAGCTCTCATGACTGAGCTGCAGAGTCATGCTTACTCTGTGAAGAATAAGGAGCAAAGACAAGAAACAATGCACTTACATTATAGCAAGGGAGATTAAAAATTAGCAGTCCCTTTTAAAAGATGAGGCTGGTAAAGCAATGGAATAGATTTCCTCAGGAAGTTGGGAGGCCTCCAATGTGAACAGTCTTTTAGAGCATGTGTTAGAAACACTGTTGGAATATTTGGTCCTGCCCTAGGGTGGGCCATGAGAAGGTGTGGAGAAGGGTAGCTTGGTAAATTAATAAAAGTTTTCTCAAAGAAATAGTCTGTGTAAAGTCTGTTGTGTTTCTTTTCACTGTTGTTTGTATTGTGTAGTCTTTGCATTACTAAGGTTTGAATAAAATTGCGTGAAACAATGGATTGTACTTTCAGATTCTGTTATAAAATTGTTCCTCCACTCTTAAGTGTTGTCTTAATATGTTTATACATTTGTGTGTTATATATTGAGAGATTGCATCTCTAAATACACTCAAATGTTACTCCTGAAATATGCATTCATTTCCCCAGAAAGTGGTTGTCATCAAAGGTGCAATTTTTGACAATGATTTCCACAAAGTGGCTATTTTCCATACTGAAGCTTGATGCAAGCTGTTAACTTGGTTGACACAGGCTGTCAAATTACTAGAAAATGTTTAGTTACTGCTGAGCTGTGCTGAATTAGATGCTGTGAACTAGAGGTAAAAGCTCTCTTTCCAATCACCCCTCTGTCTTCCAGAAGACAAGCAAAAAGCACAGAGTGCTTCAGAGTGAGCCAGGAGATTTTTATGTCAAAAATATTTTTCAGGAAACATGGAGATGACACCATCATTTTTGTGAGAACACATCTTATCCTGTGAGAACACATCTTATCCTGACTTTTCCTAAAACTTTTCCATAAAGCTCCTATTAGGAAAGTGGAGATGAATGTAAGTGAGGAGTAAGAAAGGAACCTGTTGACAGATGAAAGCATTAACTACACAGGAAAGCTGCACAGGCTTTGTAGTTGCCTGTGGAAAGAGAAGGGATGTGCCTCTCTCTTCTTTTTAGCCTGTAGGCATTTATCACCCTTCGGTCGGATTTCAATACTGCACCTTAACAAGGGTGGAACTTCATTGGCTTCAGTTAAATTATTACTGGTTTAGATATTGTTATGCTTTTGGTGACCCTCCAAATTCAGTTTAAACCACTGAGTTTTACATGGCCTCTACTCAAAACCATTAACTGGCGCTGATTCAGTTGAAACTTGGTCAAAGCTTGACATCACCTCTAGCATACATTTGTGAATTTGCAAAATATGAGTGTTGGGTGATACATGTTCTCATCATTTCCATTACTTCCTAATGGGAGGTGTATAAAAAGCCAAATCTTCTGTATATAGGTCAAAATAAATGTATTAAATCAATTTATGTTTTATGCTCCACTCATACATTTTTTCAGACTATGCTATTGGTCTGCATGCATTTTAAGGCATAGGAGTATTGTGCCTATGTCCTGAGAGTGCTTATTGACCAAGTACCGGTCAACAGATGCTTAGCCAACAGCTTTTGTCATTTTTCTCCAATGAACAATGTTCAGTCAGCTAGAGTTTTCCAGAAATAATGACACTAAACTATACATATTTGAGACTATAGGAGAAGAACATCTGGCAAAAAGAAAAAGAGCTCTTCTTTTAAATGTATCCATTTAAGAAATGGAGGTGAGACAGCTGAAATGTACTTGAGGAGCTTGCCTTCTTGATTTCTCTTTGACTATTTGTGCTAACATCAAAGATCATACCCATCGTGAAATGCATAACATAAAAAACTGAAAGGGCAGAACAACACCCCTGGATATTTGGAGGATTAAACCCTATTATTTATTGTTTCCAGAAGGACATGGGAATCTTTATGAAAAGGTCAGTAATTTAGTGGATTAATAACCTTTCTCAGAGATTCCTTGACATGTGTAAGAATATAGGAAGGACAAAACTAAAATCCCAGAAGCATAAATGTTTATGTTTTCAGTCATTATGGAATAAGAGATTCCCTACTACGTCGTGTGAAAAACATAGTACTGAAGATTAAGAAAAATGGCATCCACCAACTATACTCCTGCTTTGATTGAATATGTTCAACAACCTGTGTTGACTTGGATGAAAAGCAAGAATTGTACCTCCATCAATATTTTAACCTTATTTCTGTGCAAAATATCTTAGCTGTGTGCTGGTGGTCTCCATGCCTAATATGTGTTATCAGTTGAATGTATAGACTATTTCTCTTCGCTGACAGCTTATAGCTCACCAGTGATCCCCAAGCAAAGGTTTGAGAGCTACCAATACGCAAGCAGGAAGGTGGTGGACGAGAAGGACAGTGTGCCTGTAAACAAGGAGGAAATGCTAATATAGTCCATAAATATGACTCAAGGGAAGCAGATGTAGGGAAGAGGTTCTATTAAAGAGAAAAAAAACAAAACAAAACAGATAGGAAAAGGCTGATGGAGAATTCAGAATGAAAGCACAGGACCTTGAATGGCTGTCCAAGTGACAGGGCTGCCTGTCAGCTTTTGGGGGTAAGTTCAGGACCCTCTATCACTGCAAACTGTAGCAGGTTTTTTTATTTAGTGCCTGGCTAGTTGCTTATTTCTCCTGCTGTATGATTGCTAATTTAGATATTTTTTTCTCTCATCTGGTTTGAAAGGCTGTGGAATACATCAGCCTTCTTTGAAGAGGAGGATTATCACAAGGATTTCCCTGAAGCACTCCAGTTCTCCACGTGATGCTAATAATCGTCCCACAAAGTGCAACCTTGCAAAGTATTTCAGAAGCGCATATCATTAATATAGCAAAGTTAGCACATATGCAAAGAAAACAAATACCTTTTCCTTTCCCTTCTTCCTTTTTTTCCAACTCTTGCTTTAAAGATGGGTCAAGAATTTTTCAGGTGGGGTTATAAATTTAATGTGAAGCTTTAATCTAGAATATACTGTATGGAAATATGCTTTTAAAATGTGTGTGTGGAGACTGTTTTTATCAGAGGAAATATTCTTCTGCCCTGGGGTTTTTGTTTGTTGCTTCAACTGAAGAAAATGAGGCTGTTAATTTTGAAAGCTTTAAATGACAGCCTAAGCCAAGCCTAACTTGATGAGGAAAAACTTTGTGCTGCTGCTAACCATTCTCCCACATAATTTAATATTACAAATAATTACAAGAATAATACAAAATGCAAGCAGGCTGTGGCATCTATGTCAGCTGTTTTTATGAAGAAGCCAGAAAGCTTTACAAGGAGAAGAGCAGAGGCAGGTATGGTGGGAGATGGTCCTGCTCTGTATGAGGCAAGGGATTTAAGGTTTGCTTTTCATCAGTCCATACCAGCAGGTAGTTTCACTCCAAAGCCAAAAATTTTGGTGTCACTCACCTAGTTTCTAGCTACTTGAAGCTTTTAATGGAAGTCTTGTCCCTTTCATTGAAACTATGGTGCTTTGAAAAGTGTATATTTAGCCATGTCTAATGCTGCTCTGCTTTTATGGTAAACTAGATCAAGATGATCTATTTTAACACTCACTTTCCTTCTGCTTAGTGATTTGCACCCAATATTAAAAAACACTAGTTTTGTAGGGCTGCATTTCCCTGGACTCACGAAGAATCACATGGTTTTGCATACTCTTGCGGTAGGTGATCTGGACATTCTACTCAGCATATACTAAGTTCAAATCCATTGCTTTTTTTTCCCATGCTTAGCCAAATTTTTGGCTGTGTCAGAGCTTGGCTGGTGGGTTAAAGAGTATGTGCCTGGCATGCTGGCGAGTGCTGCGGGAAGGGGGGGGACAGCTGAGAAACATATGGCTCCAAACCACCTTTTTACTTTCCTTATCCTCAAGAATTGCAGGGGCTGTAAGTTTAGAGCACCCCCCCAGGGCTTCTTTAAATTGCATCCAGCTGCAGTGGCCTCTAATGGGAATAGTCCATCATAGCGGTCAGCAACATCAACACCGCTCCCAGCCGCAGTTCCAAAATATGTGGGCTGTTGGCTGGATTATGGCCATCCCCAGTGGCTGTAGGTGTTATTATTTCTCCAAACATATTGCTGAATGTTGTGCTATTGTAATAAAAATGTAAAAAGAGAGAGTACTACGAGCACCCCATATTGGTGAACCCTGCAAGGTGACACAAAATGACAAACTAGACCATAATCACAATGTTGTAAAGAGACCTCGCTTCATAAAGGGACTTTAATAGTGTTTACAGTGCACTCCAGAATATATTCTTAATAGGATTAAGGTGACCCAAGTGATATGTGTATGACAGAAAGCATCAAGCAAATTTGTTGTATGGTGTGTCAATAACAATTAAATAACATGGGGATTATTCAATCATTTTCAAGAACAAGTTAACAAACAGGGAGCAGCCCCTCATTAAACCACTTATAGACTCGAAATAACAACTTCTTAGCCTACTGTAAACAGGGATTATTTTTTTTTCTAGACTGTTGTAAAACATGAACAGTAAGATACACACTATATGAAAACTCAGGATAAACATAATAAATGCCATACTTAAACTGAAAAGGAGCAAATTGAAAAAGCTTGGGTTGTTGAAGCACTGTCATCTAAATCTAGCACAGGATCTGAATTAAAGATGTTACAGCATGAAAGGTCAAAATCATCCAACAGCTTCTCAAAAGACTTGTTCTGTACGGAATATGAATTCTCTTATGGAGGCCTGGAACCTCTTTGCCTTCATCAGCTCCTCCCCCAAATCCTAGGAATATTAAGAAATGCTCAAACCGAATGACCTATGTAGAAAGATGAATGAAGCTATTATAAAGAGATGATGGTCTGCAGATGGGGAACAGTCATCCTTATTGTTGCTTCCCCCTCACTGTAAAATCTAGGGATGAAACCGTGATCCCATTGAAGTCAAAGTGAATGTAGCCAAAGAAATGATGGGTCAGGATTTTCACCATTGACCTCTATATGCCAAAACCTGAGAATCTCTCTTGAGGAACCTGAATAGATCTATTTCCTTATTCCTGAGCTTGCAGAGGTTCCCATAGCTCATGCATTTCTCTTCACTGTCCACATCTTTGAAGGCGTCTGTCCACAATAGACCCTGGGCCTGCCCCTGTAATCCTGTTCCCTGCTTGCCTGACTAGTCACCTACCTTCCACAGTGTCTGTCGAAGGGCAGAGTGAGCATAGCCTGAAGTTACAAGGGTGGGGTAAGTCCCCAGCCCTTTCCCACTTGACTGCCCTCAAAACCAGTCTAATTTTAAACTCTTCCTCCCCCAGAATTCATTATTCATCCCACCAGACCTCTGGCTCACAAGAGATTTTCTGCCTCCCAAGTCCTGGCCTGAGGCTATATCAGAAGGCATATGGATGAGTAAAAGGATAATTAAGAATTCATCTCTGTAATAAATTATTTCACATTGGTAGGCTTGACAGACACATTTTTTCCAACTAGTGCTGAGTTGAAATTCATGTGAAAACTTTTGATCATCAGAAGTTACAATTGATTAAAAGAAAATAACCTAACAACACACTGATTTATATACAGAACAACTGAATCAGAAATACCGTAATATAATCAATGGTCCCTGAGGTAACACAAACTAATCCTGAATGACCGTTGCCTATAAATGTCACACATGGTCCTTTCACAGGTTTCAGGATGCAGGGAGAAACTCTCAGGCTGCAACACGGGCAGATTTCTTCTGCAGAAAATAGCTGATTTTGTACTGGAGCCTCCGCAACCCTGAGCAGGTTTTACCTGTGGTCTCAGGTCTGTCTCGGCAGCTGTGGGACTGATCTACCAGGCATCAGTGCTTCACTTCATCATGAGATGTCACAGGGTATTCCACATACTCAGTGCTTTATCCCAAGGGTAATGCATTATTCCAAGGATTACTATGTGGATTAGGCCAAGCTCTGTGTTGCTGCTGAAGGCTTCCAGGATTGCGCAGTAATTCACTTGTATTAAAACAGACCTTTTTTAAGCTAGCAGTCTGTCCTCATGCCTCACTTTTGCCGAGGGGGATAACTGCATCAGATATAGTAGGAGCAATGAGCACTGGTCTTGCTTGTACTTAAACAATCCTGTTATAGCATGTACAAAATAACTATTTTTTTCTGACATTAAGCACTCACTGCCACTTCTAAGGAAGAACCACCAGTCCCTGTGAAGAGTTATGTCCCTTTTTCTTTAATCCAGTAGGGCTCTGCTGAACTTTAATATCATGGGGTGTTGGTAGCAGTGAAGAAGGGGCACAGAAATGATTGCCATGTTGGAAAGAAAATCTGATAAAAAACCTTTGGGAGTCATCCCTGACCCCTCCAGATAGCTTCCCATCCATGTTGTGCCTGATTTGGAAGGTGGACTTCAAACTGGGCCTCCTGTATCTTAGATAAATGCCTGCCTTAATCACCAGGGTACTTGCTCACTGGCTTTCCAGCTTTCCTTCTGCCTCTCGTATTTTTTCACAAGATGCTTTTGGAAGGTAAAGTAAAACAATATGTGACATTATGAAAAAAAGAAGTTTCTCACCCAATACTCAGATGAGAGCATGCAGCTGATGGGAAGTAGCTGAATAAATGTATCTTCTTTGATCTGCATATTTCTGTGCCCTTTCTGTGTTTGTGCTTCTTCAGCAAATGGGGTTGGAAACACTCTAAATGTTTTATTTTTTTAATATTTACACTGCAAACACAACATGAAAGCATTTTGTTTGAGACTCCAGTCATTCCAGGAATACCAAATTCAGCCTGGTTCACCTAAATTGTAGGCTTTAAGCCCAATGGGCAAGAGCAGCTCAGATTTGAATCTCCAGTGTATTCTTCAATGATAAAGTGAAGTGAGAGCAGATTTCAACACCACTGTGTTTTTTTTTAAATTGCTTATGATTTCAAAAAAGTAGTGCAAAGTTTTGCTTTTGTTGCTGATGAGCCGCATTTTGTAGAGTTTTCCATAAAATGAAATGAAATTAAACAAAAAAAAGTCTTTAGTGATTCAGCTTACAGTATCAGAAGAGTCAGATATAGTCTGATTAAAGGTTAGTTATGTGGTTTTCTTTTCCTTATCTCGATTTCTAACTTACCTTGCTTTAAACTTTGTTCTAGACAATGCACAGCTGTGTGAGACATGGTTTCCCATATCATTTCTGACAGAGTTTCAGGGCTCTGGAGGTCTGACCAGTATTTCCACTTCTTCTTTGAGTTGTTCTGGCATCATGCTCAGTGCCATTCCTCCCTAAGATTTTTGTCTGTGCCTAGCAAATCACTCAGACTTCCGACTTTTAAAATAATTCCTTATGAGAAAGCAAGGGACTGCAAATTTATGGAGAATCCAGACTTTTAGCTCAAGTTAAAGAGCTGAGGAGCAGTCTCCCCAAATTCTGGCTCAGGCCAGAACTTGCAGCCATTTGTATATTTTCACCCAGCAGATTATTTCATAATTGAAATACTGAAGAGTAGGAAGTCACAGTGATGTTACGGCTGAAAGAGCCAAGGCAGGCTGATAAATGAGGGTGGTTGCCAAAGCGGGTTGAGGGAGACATACAGTCTATCCACATTGACGCAATGTTCCCACTTAAAACCCAGAGTAAAGTTACTCTTGAGGATAAAGCAATAAAGATGAAGACCAAGAATGAGACTCTGAGGACCTCTGTAGTGGGTGTGAAGGGCACAGTATGTGGAGGCGATTGCAGAAATGAGAAATCACAGAAGGACCAGAGTTTGGATTTAGTCCAGAGGAGAGACACTACTGTCAGAAAAGATGCTCTGACAATGAAGGTTAATATTAAACATACTCAGACATCACAGTAAGGGAAAAGGAGAGTTGTGCATTCCCTGAAATTAGGCAAGTCACTGGCTGCCTTGAAGAAACTTCACAGGGAGCAGAAGGTGGAGGAAATCAAAGAGGAAAAGCTATTTTAATGTCCCCGGTTCATTTTTATATACAGTACAAGAATCAGTCGCTTACATTGTTAAATGCACTAAAAGTTAGTTTTAGCTTCTTTTTCTTCAAAAAGGTGATTCATGAAGTTCTGCGGTGCCAAGACAAATTCTTTTATTCTCCTTCATCGAGCGTTTCACTTTTGCTGCAGTGTACCCTGCAGGAAACCAAAGAGTTATGGGGACTGCCAGGATTTCTCTGTTAGGATCAATCCATTTCTATGACTTCTTTCAGTGAACTTTAATTGTTTGTCCCTTTTCTGTGTTACTTAAATAACACAAGCCATAGAAAAGAGAGCAGAACACTACGATCGGAAAGGGAAAAACAATGTATTTCCTGCATAGCCTGTAGGAAATAACAGCCACTGCAGCTCTTGCTTACTGAGAGGCACATAGTGTTCTCCTGACTGCAGCATCTGCTTGTGTTAAGAACTCCCCATAAAGAAGAAAATACGTCTTCCTGGTCATAGGCAATCAAATGAAGGTAATCCATCCTAAATTACTTACTGCTGTGCATAAAGAAATACACATGCAGTGAAACAAGAATATTGGTGCATAGTGTCAAAATAGAAAAAGCTGTAAAATGAGTTTTCAAATCAATAAAATATTCATACAGGATGTTGAATTTCACATTAGAGTGTCAGCTAAGTTTTCTGAATCAACAGAAATCTTTTCTTCATCGGGTTAGAGAGACAACAAAGAAAGGAAGAAGTGGTATAAGGTATAAAGATAAACAGACTACTTCATATAGTAATGTGATGTGCCAGGATCAGCATCCATAAATGCATAACTAGCTATTTCCTGAGGATTATAAACCCAGACTACTGTTCAACTAATGTCCTGGTTTCCATGAAAAAAGTAACAGAAATAATAAAATTTATCTCTCCTAGTTAAGTAAGACAAATGTTCTCTAGAGAAAGGCTGAGCTCTCTGAGGACATGCATGCTTGTGGGTGTATGTATATCTATGTGTTTGTGTATGACGCCACGGTTAGCTGCTAGATTACCTCCTACAGAACCAGTCATGCAAGAGGATAGAAAGACTGATATGAAATAAAGCTGAGGTTGTACATTACCTCAATATTAGGAATAAGAATATTTAATATAACAGATTATGAATCTTCATATCCAGATCATTGACCATACAGTCCAAGCTGGGATCAATGCTCTGCTTTATAAACAGTTAGATATTCCCCAGGTTAGAAAGAACAAGCTCCTTTCTGCCATACCAGACAAGTGCTCTAATTGCTGGGCCCCAGGGCCAGTCACTTGCTTTCCATCTTTGGCTCTTGTTGGAGCTCTTCCACTTTGCAAGAATGATTAAATATTTGATGGGTGTAAAAGAGACAGCCCATAGCCTGACCAGCAAGGTAGTCATCAGAGAGCTGCAGAAGGGATCAGGTCAAGCAGGGTAAGGAAGTGAGTATGGGTTTTCCACAGGCTTTTTGTAGAAAGGTGAATTTTGACAGATGAACTGGGTCCAGCCCTAGACAGAATTCTTCTCAAAGCAAAAGAGAGAGTCCCCCAGAGAAGCCTCCTATTTCACTACCAATCAAGTGAGTGCCCAAGGCGATTCTTTGCCTGATTTAGGACAACCTGCAGGTTTTAGTAGCTACCTAACTTGTTTTGCCGTTTTCTTTGAACAGAAATTCCCTGATGGACCTGAGAAATCTGTCATAAAATGTCTGTTTCTGTGTAATTAATTGAAATTGCTGTTGGCCATCTTCTCTGAAGATGGTCAGAACATTTTCAATTAACCTTTGTGCATTCTTTACTACTATTTTGTTATAATATAAACATGGAGGGGGGTGGCATTGGATTTCTGTTATTTTATGAAGAGTACATTATTCTAATTCACCTGTGTATAGGATGATGCATTGAGCTGCATTTTTTCAGGTTTACAAGTTTCTTTATATTGGCACACAGCTACTTACAGCATTTTTGCGTGGCCTTCTCCACATTATGTTTACTTCCAAATTACAGATCACTATCTTGTGTCTCTAAGCAAACCATTTGTAGTAATAAACACTCTGCTATCTATTTATAATAGATGCTAGGAACAAGCTAGCTTGCTAATCCTGTGCTAAAATCCTTAGTTATTTCGCTCGGGATTTCACCCTCAGCAGCAACTCTCACAATTTCTGCTCATATCTCAGCATCTATAAGACTGCTAGCTACTATGTTATTTGTTTGTCCTAATCAGACTCTTATGTATTTAAACTTTTTCAACAGAATTTTCTATGCTTAAATTGTGTATAAATTCTCAGGTTTGAATTTCATTGAAAAAAAAGAATAATTTGTATCAGAAAACAGCCCCAAATATGGGGTTTTTTCCCACATGGGAGGTCATTAAAGCAAGATGTTTAAAGACAGGTACGGTCAGCACAGATCTCCTGTACATCCATAGTCTGAGTCTAAAGCTTTTGTGAACCATATTGGCTGGCTGTAAACCCCTGGAGCTGAAGCCTTTCCCGTGCCCTGATTCTAGGGAAATTAAACCACAGATCAGTGCTTGGAGGGAAGCTGCAGTGTCTTTCAGCTGGAGGACCAGGACTCCAGGGTGTCATTAGTTTGTGATGCAAGCAGCTAGATCAGTCACAGATTTCTCACAGTTCAGTCATTAAAATGAATTTTAATTCCCCTTCCTTGTTTCTGGAACCAGTTCTGCTGGGGAGGTCAGCTATTTTACTGAGCTCTATCTGACCCACCTCTCATTTCTGTTCGTATCAGTTTAGTTAGCATAAACTCAATTACTTACAAAATAGGTTTTATTTTACAAATACTTTTCAAAATTTTTCACACAGTCTTTTATTTGTGGTGAGGTTTTTTCCTCACAAACCAGTGAATCCCTTATGGTGGCAGTGATTATACATTAAAAAAACATGCCTATCTTTTCCTGAGAGGTACTTTAGGTACCAAACTCAACCCATGTGGCAGCCTTCTCTCTTTAGGGATGCTGACTGTGCACAAATGGCTGCTCTCTTTCTAAGGGCTTTAGGCAGAACCTTACTGATTCATCAAAAGAATAAAAATACTTGACAAGAAACGCCTACCTGCAGATAAGTATAAAATCATAGAAAAATTTAGGTTGGAAGGGAACTTTGGAGGTTATCTAGCCCAGATGACACATTCAAAGCAGGACAAGCTTGAAAGTTACATCACAGAAAAGTTTCCATTTCTAAATGTTCATCTAATTAGACATAAATTAAAGGGTGCAGCCTTTGAGTGGATGAATTCTGTTTCATCTTCCAGTAAAAGGTTTATCCACATCCTCTCCTCATCTGCTGCCGGAGGAGAAGCAGTGTGTTCCTCCCAGCATGGATCAGCTGTTTTCTGCACCCCCCAGGGCTGTTAGCACTTTCTGTGGCACTGTGTTGGCATTCACACTGTGTTCAATTTAAAAGTAATAAATGCTGCATTTACTTTTAGGATGACAGTCAATTCATCTTCTGCAGCAACACTGTCTTGTGCACCTATAAGAAATTCCCGTGGTGGTGCTGTTATGTCCTCCTTGGCTAGAATGCCTTTGCTGGTGGTTGCAAACTGCTGAAAAGTGCTGTTAGTCTCAGTTCTCACATCTTAGTTTCAATTAATTTTCACAATAAATGAGGATCATTGTCCTGCTTCTGGGAGGCTCCAGACTGAGCGCCATGTGACCTAGATCTCCTGATCACGGAATCACGGAATTGTCAGAGTTGGAAGGGACCTCTAGAGATCATCTAGTCCAACTCCCCTGCTGCAGCAGGATTGCCTAGAGCACATTACTCAGGGCTGCATCAAGGCGGGTCTTGAAAATCTCCAGAGAAGGGGACTCCATGACCTCCCTGGGCAGCCTGTTCCAGGGCTCTGTCACCCTCACTGTAAAGAAGTTTTTCCTCGTATTTGAATGGAGCTTCCTGTGTTCCAGCTTGTGCCCGTTGCCCCTCGTCCTGTTGCTGGGAACCACTGAAAAGAGTCTGGCTCCATCACCCTTCAACCCACCCTTTAGGAACTTGTAAACGTAGATAAGGTCTCCCCTCAGCCTTCTCTTCTCCAGGCTGAAGAGCCCCAGCTCTTTGAGCCTTTCCTCCTAAGGGAGGTGCTCCAATCCCTAAATCATCTTAGTTGCCCTATGTTGGACTCTCTCCAGTAGTTCACTGTCTCTCTTGAACTGGGGAGCCCAGAACTGGATGCAGTATTCCAGTTGAGGCCTCACCAGTGCTGAGTAGAGGGGGAGAATGACCTCCCTCGACCTACTGGCCACACTCTTCCCTATGCAGCCCAGGGTTCCATTGGCCCTCTTGGCAACAAGGGCACATTGCTGGCTCAAGCAATGATCTGAGAAAGATCTCTGGATTTCCCCTGCAGGTTCCAGGAATCTCCAGCTGTAAAGTGAATTTTAAAAAGTGATTTCTTTCAAATCACCTGCTCAGTAATGCCATTTTAGCACCCATAGCAAACTACTGGAGACTTTGGCATGTAGATCTGGTTTGTACAACAGTGTCAGGTCAAACAAGGAACTGCCACAGTGTTTCAACCTTTTTCCTGGCCAGAAAAGGAAAACTGCTGCTTCCGTTAATGTCTGGGTGGTTTTACTGCTGGCGTCTATCTTGAAAGCTGTCTGCAGAAGCAATAGTGGAAGAAAATCAGGATCTTGTCATTCCTGAGTCTATGTTTGGGTATTCAGATTAGTAAGTATTTAAACTAGTGATGTTCCACAGATAATGAGGGACAGCACTTATAATTAGCATTTCACTCCATAACAAGTGATGAGCTACATGCCCAATATTCCCAGAGTTCAGAGGAACTTCCAAGTTTCAGCCTGGTAAGCTGACATCTCCCACGGATTAATAAAAGCACAACAGCTGGCAATTAGGGCTTTGGGCCCTGGTCACAGCAACATCTGCTCTCCTTGTCGTGTACTTCAGCTCTCATGTAACCGTGCATGGCTTTGCCTCAGTTCAGAAGTCATTCAAGCATATAATAAATAGAAATCAGTGTGTTGGAACCTCCTGCGTAGGCTGATATCTTGTCAAGAAGTTGTTGAGTCACTTCAAGTCACTGAAGACTTCTTTCCTGACGATGGTCCTGACAATGACTAAATCACACAGCATCTTTTCAGTTGTGTGTCCTTAGTAATAATGAGTGGAACAACAGAAAGTGAGCCACAGGAAAGCATGTGCTTTGCCTGCTGTTCGCTATTTCATGTATCCTGTTGCTATTTTTATTGTCAGTATAAGCGAACTGTTGTTATTGTTGGACTTGAGAGTCTTTTTGTTTGCTTGTTTTGTCTTGTTTTTAAATCTGTGCAGCGCTGCACCTTGCTCTTCTTATACTAGGTGAAGCGTTTAGGAGAAAACAGTACTTTAGGTGCTGTAGATGCAGATAAAATTACAGCCAATCAAAGCACTAATACTCTTTGTCTTTTCTATTCAAAATATTATTACCCAAACTGGCAAGGTAATAAATCTAAGAAGAAAAACCATGCATTTTTTTCAGTGAAAAATAGAAAATGAAAAATTGTTGCCAAATTCTAGAGTCAAACTGCAGTACAGGATGTCTGACTCTATCCAGACTTGCATTTCAGCTCTGTTTTCCTTCTATTGAGGAAATTTTTTTCTGTGGAAAAGACCCTCAGAAATATAAGCTGTAAAGGGGACAAGGGCATTTAGCCAGTTTCTTGATCAGGATGTTTGACCCAGACCATGGTAGTACCTAATGTAACTACTGCCTTTGTAGCCTACATATACATGGCTGATAATACACTGCAACATATTTCCCCTTATGAAAATCCTTATAAGAACTGTCTGAAGAACTTGTTCTATGGACAAAATGAAAAATCTTTTTGTAAAAAGTGGTTGAGCTGGACTCAAATATGTTTTTCAGGTTTCCTTTTGGCCTGAAAATAAAGTAATTTGTTTTACTCTACTTCTAAAAAAAAAGATACTATGATATTAAATTATGATCTTAAGTTTCTGCTAATACAGTTAGGAAGAAATATAAAAATACATAAATGTGATGGATAATAACATTTTACTTCAAATATGGCAAAGTTTAATTCCTTGACTTTACTGCTTAAATAATATCACCTGATTTATCAAGAAAGCAAAGAATCTTAATTTCCTCACTCAAGGAAACTCAAGACTTCATAGGCTCGGATATTGGCACTGCAGAAAATAGCGTCACTTTTGTAGCAACTTTCTAGACAAGCCTTGAGGAACTGGTTCAACCCTATTTTTGACCACATTCGTTTTCCGCTGGTTGTCCCATCTCTTCTGCCACAGATATTCCAGAACTACTTTACTTCTTTCAGATATTTTTTTGTTTCAACAGTTTCATTATTAGTGTGGAAATCAGCTAAAATGAGTAAGACTCTGCAAACAGGCTGCTCTTACTGTTTTGTCACATGCCACACAGCCCTCCTTCTTCTAGAAAGGGATGGGCAGGCTTATCATGTGAAACTTGTCGAACGGAGAGTTAGCAAATCTGACCTAAAGCATTTAAAGAAACTTTTTGATTCATTACTATCATTCATACAGGCAGTAATTACAACGTTCATCACCTACATAGTGCCTGTGAAATCACTCCTCATGATTTTAGGGTAGCACTTAGATGAAGTGTAAGCTGTGGGATAAGGATATGGATAACAATGGAATTTCACGGAAGATTTAAACAAATCCTCCAAGCGGGCTTACAGTTCTATGACCTTTGAAGACTTTACCTTCTGCTGACCTTAAACTCATCATCCATAAAGGGATAACTACAGAGAAATCAGGACACTAGCAAATCTGGTGGCATCAGGCTTTTACAGGTTGAGTCACTACTAGTCACTGAGGAATTAAGTAATTCAGTCAATTCACTCAACCTTGTATTTCATTTCCATTTGTAGCAAATTGGGGCTTTATGGCAATAAATCTCTGACAAAAATCGAAAAGTTTAAGTTTGTGTTAAGGTTTTAGGGCAACACAGAGAAAACAGCAATAAAGTAAAATCCTTGAGACTGAAATGGTATAATATATCTTTAAAAGGAAAACACATTGAAACAAATGTTAAATAATTTCGGATGGAGGATGCATCTGGAGATGCATTTCAGATTTTAGCATTTTTCTTAAAAAAAACAACATGAAAACAAAACTAGAGAGAGGCAATATATTCCTACATACGTAACTGTGGTGGTCAGCACAGGGGGAAGCCAATCAAAATAATATTTCAATGGAAGACGGCTGGAAATAGGTGCTTCCCTTGCAGATTTCCATGTGTGCTTATCTGCAGGCAGTTACCGAGGCCAGGGAACTTTGTCCTGAGCTAACGTAGTTGCCCATGCAACCTCACTAGCATTGTCTGAAGTAACCAGCAGCCTAGCCTAGGCTGCTCAGCGCATACATGAAGATACGTGTATCAAGCTAGTGTGTTATCTGCTCTTTCCCCATGCAACAGCCCTGAGTGCATGCTGCGAGGAAAATGGGGCTCACCTGACACAGGGGACGAATGTGATATAGATGATAGACTTGATTGAGATAGATAGAGACTGTATTTGTTGCTGTCAGGCTAGACAGCAAATGGAACTAGAAACACCTATATGTCACATACACACATCTCTCCTCAGATTGTTGTTCTACTGATAGAAACTGCTTGTATTTGAGATTGGGTGTGGATAAAGCTAAAACAGTGTTCAAAATAAAACCATCCCAAAAAGCCCTTCATGCATTTTTTCCTTTTCCTCAGGAAAGGCAAAATAATGGCTTCTTCAGAGGCATTCCATCAATGGTGCTAAATGAGTCAAGTATGGCAACTTTTCCCTGGGCAGCTGTGTAGACATTAAACAGACACCTCTTGCATCCATTAGTTTTGGTCCCCTGACTACCCTAGGGCACATGAAAGTATCAGAGCTTTGAGCCATAGCCAAAACACGTTAGTCAATGAGTGTCCAGGTTTTAAATTGCTTCTCCAAAACCATGCCGGTATACTATGTGGAAATGGTACATACAGATTCTGTGCCTGTAAATGCTTCTTTTCTTATCAAAGAAGAGAAGCTGCAGAAGCACAGTAAATGTAAATACATTCACACACTTTAGTGGTCAGCATCCCTATGTGAGGGCAAAACTGAGAGAACAAATGGTACAAGGACAGTTTCAGATGACGTTATTTGCTTGCATGGGCCACCATATCCATCTATGCTGATCATCGGAGTAATACCTGTATTGGAATATCATTTTGGGACTCCTGCTACTGAGCACATCATATGCCCACTGGAGGTTAAGAGTCTAAGAAAAATATCTAAGGAAGTGTCTAAGATTTCTGACAGTGCTGAGAAAACTCACATACCAGACAAAGTGTATGTATGTGTTATGATCCTTGACTTTGTCTTTCATATGTCTTCACTTTCCAAGATATAAAGCCACATTTTAGCAAAACTGTTAAAAAATGTGTGTGATTAAAGAACTGAGCATGTGCTATATTTAACACCATACAATTTCTCCTCTTCTTTCTGAAAATCGTTGACACACTTGAAAAGATAGAAGATTTTTTTCTCAAACTGTAGGTAGAAATTGTTTCAGACTTGTCATTATAGAATCTGAAAGTTGTGTTGTAAATGGTGTTTTTGCAGATTTTTTTTTTTTAGTAGGGAGGGACCACCTTGGGACGTAGACTGAAGATACTGATCAAAGTGCCTGCCTGAAAAATGCACAATCTTCTCTTTTTGAAGTGAAGACATAAGCAACCAGTGATGCAACTATTTGATGTGAAATCCATCTTCTAGAATAGATCTGGAAGCACAAAACTTCATCACTAGAAGTAGAAAAAAGTGATTTCTCTGTGTGTGCACATTCCAAATGGGTGTCCCACAATTAAGTTAATAAATTAAATAGAAATAGAATCAAACAAGTAGAAAAATGCTAAGAATGTCTTAAGTGCTATACTGCACTCTTGACTGTCTTCACAATGGCAGAATTCTCATTAATTCTCATTATGTAAGATGAGTTAGTGTAATTAACAGTAATGTTGTTGTGTCGTGATACCCTAAGGATATATGGAGGCAGTTTGAAAGGAGAGGTAAGAGATTATTTTGAGTGAAGTGATACAGCTACAAAAAACAGACAAGCTTTCTGGCACACAAACCCTTCCTCAGGCCTATAGAGAAACACCAACAAAATCAGGCCATTTTTTTCTAACGTCCAGAAAGGCTCCTGTGCCCAGAAGTTAATCTGTTTTTTGAACTATTTTAGCTGGCCAAATTAGTTACCTCTCCCTACAAGCTTTACCAGGCTTACCACACCTAGGTACTGAACACAGATATTTCTGATACCAACCACAAGAAGAAAAAAAACCCATAAATTTCTTGCTATGAAATCTCTGTTCTTATATCTTTACTGTCAGGTATGGACTGCAGCGTAACTCCCACCTTGTTAAAGAGAAGGAATTGAAGTAAAGAGATAACAGACTCAGGTTTCTATCTGCAAAGCCCCACTCATTCAGATGATACTGTAGCAGAGGTAGCAGATACTTCACAGTAAAAATATTTCCAAACAGTAGATTATCTTTTGTGGCTGACCATCCTTATGGCTATGCATTGCTTATCACCTGCTCAGCTGAGAGAGCCTGCTGTGAAAAACAGTTTATACATTATTCAGGCTTAGTCGACTGATAGAGTAGATTGACCTTGTCTCCTGTGAAAAGAAGCAACTTTTTCTTTCTGGTGGCTTGCGGAAGAATAATGGCTGTGATGATAATGAATAGCTTATTCATATTTGAGATGTGAAATTCCAACAGCATGCTAATTAGAGAAGGTCAGAGCACATGGGAATACAACGTGAACCTCTTAACCTTGAAGAACGATTAAGGAACTTTTATCTTTTGTTAAGAAATTGTAATCAGCCTTGGAATGGGCTGCTTGATGTCCTCCTCTGCACACCATCCCCCAAATCCTTTTCTAGGTCACAGCTACTTCCTCGCCTTGCTGGAGTGCAGCTGGACCCAAGGGCCACATGTGCTCTCAGGTGGCCCGAGAGCCCCTCAGACAGCTTAAATATTTGTGAAAATGAACCAGATCAAAGAAGTACTATCTCAGTGCCTCTGGGAAGAGAGAGAATAGGAAGACCAAAGAAAGGAGTTACAGCCCTGGTGCGCTGGGCATCAGCTCTCCCGTTCCCAGCACGTCCTTCATCCCGAACAGGGCAAAGCTGTTCGCCTGGGGAAGCCCAGCCCAGAGCTGAGGTCCCTTCCCAGCCTGGGGAGGACAAGGTAATGCATTACTGCTGGCAACAAACCCTCTTCCCTCCTGAGGGTGATGGAGCAGGGTTGAACTGGCACCCCCCAGGGTGTAACTCTGATTTGTGACCATCAGGGCAGAAATTTTGCAATCCGTTCAGAGGGAAGCCCAAAAGCCATCCAGCTCATGACAGATAAGAGCAATGATCATTTTTAACTACCAGTGTCACCTGCTTTGACTTGTTTATTAGCTATGCCAAAAAAAAAGTTATTTACCTGGAAATGCTCCAGCATATATTTTATTTAGTGGCTTATTTAGCTATTTTCATTCAAAGGTATACAAAGGTTTGAAAAGGTCTTTTATTCAAGTGTCAGAGTCCCGTATCTGACTATCTACATAATAATTTCATATTTTCAGTCTAAGGCAGGATCATTTTCAAAAGCTGAAGCAAATCTGCTATTTTGGAATCATCTGAGCATGAAAATTGCAATGTTTACACTCCAGGAGGTCTGATCCAACCTCCATTAAAATGTACTGGTAAACTCCCATTGGTTTTAGTGGGAGCTGGACTGGCTGCCCACAAAATGTCTCTGATACCTTTTTGTAGTTTAGCAGCTCAAAAGTGGCATGGATTTGTTTCAGAAATGGCAAACGATATATAGCACTCAGTCTTCACTCAATAACGTAAAGGGGCCAGTCTGGAAATGATTGGCATGCAAAATCAGGAGCTACAGGCTTGTGAGGTCACTAAGGTTTGGTTTTTTTTCATTTTTCCTATGCTATTAAAGAGGCTGAAGCAGGGAACTGAGGTGGCCTGTTAAATAGCACTGGACATGGGAGACAGCAGTAGGAGAAGGAGGCACCCCATCTCTGGAGGAGTGGGTGGAAGGAGGGAAGTTCACGTTTCCTACCCTCGCTATGCCTCCTGCCTCTAAATCAGGCGTGCGGTGGTGGTGGGTGGGTTATGATTGGAGGGACAACTGGTTAATTCTGTCAATAAGTGAAATAAGTTACTTGTTGGTTGCAGAAAGTGCAGAGGTTAATTAAAATCGTAATTGCTGTCGCCTTGGCAAACAGGTCAGTTTTCAATCAAGTGCGTGGCTGCGGGCTGGTTGTTTATGTCCCTGCCATCGGCTTATGTGAACAGTGTACAGAAATGCCTGACCAGTGGGTCCCCTCACGTAGTCCCCTGTACAGAAACAAGTTGACTGCTTAAAGCAAGAATTGAAGAAAATTGGTTTCTGACCCACTGTAAAAGGATCATCATAAAGGGAATAGAGGGGAGCCGGGTCAGCTGTCAAACGCTGTCTTTGCAGCAGCCTATTCCCTCTAATCTGTACACAATTGCTTCTCCTTTCTCTGAAGAGAGGCAAAGGTGGGGATGCCAGAAGCACCACTCCCTAGCTGTTTCTCCCTTGAATGAGAGACCTTTGGGACCTATAGTTATGAATGAGTTAATGTTGCCTGAAATAGATTTAATTTTCACAGGATCCCTTTCTTCCCTCTCCCCACACTTACAAGACTGCAACCAAAAAATCTGGGCTCGTGGTTGCACATCTATGTGAGTCCACTCACCATCTCAAAAAGCCATCTTGAGCTGGCTTTTAATGGCTGTGAAAGCCATCACTGGCAAAACACCGTCACTTGGAGCTATGGTGATGGGAAAGATGTTGAGAAATCTCAGGTCATTCCTGGTTAATAAGTGAGGAATATTGCACTACGTAAAAACGGGAGCTCTTCCCTCACACCTACTAGAAGATGTGCTGTCCCTTACCACCTGGATCCTGACTAGATTAGCCTGCTCCTAGGTCTGACCTTCTCAGAAATGAAAATGGTTATGGGAAATAAACAAATTTCACTGTCATAGAGGTTATTTATCCATATCAGAAGTATACTCGGCAGAGTTAAGTGAAGCAGTTCAGGTTTTTCCTTTCAACAGAAAGGAAAAAAAAAAGCTAAAATATTGACAGCCATTAAGAAAGAAAAAAAGGGCTTTTAAGAAAAACAGGAAGCTTTTGAACTGTATTTTCAAAGTGGCCTGAGCCAGGCATAGAGGTTGTTGACTTGTGTTGCTTGTGGACAGAAAAAACCAAGAGGATCCACATACACAACATTGATTTTCACTTGAAGGGTACAAGGTAGTGCACTAAGTCTTGGTCAAAAAAAGAAAAGCCTATCATTTAGGTGCACAAAGAATAGTAGCAAACCACCACATCTGAATGTGTGGGTGAAGGTACAGAAAAGTGAAGGAAACATTTGGTAAATTTGAAGTTTGGAAGCAAGTGGGAAAACACATATTAACCCATGGGATGAGTATGTGCTGGAGTGTGGTTTTGATTAAATTTTGGTTTGTTTGAAAAATACATTTAAAAAGTAAATTGCTACTGCTAAAAACAAAAGACATCCACGAAAACAGTACTTATTATTTATTGCACCTCCATAAAATGACTATTAAGTGGTGAAATTTGATAACAGCTTCAACCTTTGTTACCAGCATACTATAATTATATTTTTATTATAATTCATTTACTGACCAGCTGGCAATGAAAGATGTTATTTCGAGCAAAACGAAAAGCTCCTTGATTGAACAGAATGGTTGGGAATAAAATGTTCCTCCCACAATTGGTTTGTGAACCTTCCCAAGGGTCAAGGTCTATCGCAATAAACAGTTGCTTAGACACCCAAGGGCATAAAGTATAACCATGGGACCCACTTTCTCATTGTGAAAGATCCTTCATCTCTGCAGCATTCTAAGGAGGGGTGGAAAAAAAAAGGTGTACACAGCCTATGTTTGCCGTGCAGATGTTACAGTATTAACAACAGGTCATTTACAGCCCCCAAGTGAATGTCAAAGCTTTTGTTTGCATGCAGTGAGCACTCGACATCAGTGGAGCTGCCAAAAGCAATCTGTAAGGAGCTAGGAACGTCACTGACACCCAGTGCAATGCCGGCACCGGGATCAATACCCACGCAGCAGCTTTCATGGCTCTGCTCTTGCATTAGAGCCTCCTTCTGTGACTTTCCTTTGCTGTAAACAGCAGTAGAGAAAAGCATCTTGTTTTTGCAAGTCATATCACAAAACCTTTCTCCTCAGAGCAACAAAATGAGTCAATCAATATGTTGCTTTTCCCCTGCCTGGTGAATGCTCACTCTTCAATATTTAATAGGCTCCTGGCAGCTGTGCATCTGGTGTCCTCAGCCAGGAGACCATGACCATCAGGCTCCTTTCCCCTCCTGGTGTCTCTTGTGTCACAGGATGGCATCCACCAGCAGTTCCCTTCTGGCAAACCTCTCTTTCACTGCCTGCTTTGGGTTCACCCATGCCTCTCGTTTCCCTCAAACCCTGGCTGCTGCCAGATGAAGGGTACCAGGCTGTTCAGCTACCACCTTTCCTCCCCAAGTTGTGCAGAGGTTTCAGCAACTGTTTCACAAGGCTGAAACCCCAGCCGTGGTGCCCCTATACCAGCTTTAACAGCCAAACCCTGTTCAGACATAATTGCCACAGATATTTGCCTGTAACTGGTGGGGTCATGAGTTGAAGTGTGAAGATGGGAATAAATAGAAAGAAAAAAGAGATTCAGATGGAGAGGAGGTTCTTGAGCCAGTTTTACTGCTGAGGCCAACATTTCATGCAACTTCTGTACCGGTATGGTCCATGGAAAAAATCCTATTGACATAACTGGCTACAGATCAGGTCTTACGTATTTAAAGGAAACAAAATACATTTTATGTGATCTTAGTAAATTCCTCAAGTACCTGGGCTGAGTTGTTCCCGTAATATCTTATTAATAAAACCTCTGTACATATTTCTCAGAAAAATATAGTATCAATGTTAGCACATATACCAATTAGCTGTGGAGTTTGTTCACCATATATACATGTTTATGAGAAAGATTTACGACCTACTTAGGAATTCCCTTAAAGAAATTATGTGCAAAAACCCCACGTTACTCTCAGGTGAAAAGCATAAAAGCTACAGAGTATGTATACACGCTCCAGACGTGTTTAATTTTACTGAAATCAATGGGCTAACTGTGGATTCGCAGCAGTGTAACTTAACAAAATTCAATGCATGTAGGTTATACAGTCTGTGAAATTTTCTGTAATATTTCAGAACAAAAGATGTCAAATTATCTCCACTACATGGAAAATGTGTTCTTGAAAACTGTTTTTCTAGGGACCCAGAGATCTAGTGGAGAAAACAAACTACCTGTCCAATTGGAAGTAGGTGCTAGCCTGAGAGTCATCAGTTATCATAATTCTCTACTCAGTGACAAGATTGGATGTGTATGAGGGTGGATTTATTGCCACTGATGAGGTCTCAGCCAGAGCATCATTGGAGTTCAGGCAACAGATGGTTCTCAAAGGAGCTTTCCCTAAGAAAGCAGTATATATAAGTAAACCGTGCCTATTTGTGTGTATGTATGTTTATTCACATACACACAATATATATATACACATATATCTCATTTAGTGTTGCTCTTTTTTATCGCTTATGAGTCTCTGAATTTTAAATAAACTGTGGATAACAGTTTGATGAATAAAATATGTCTATGCAATCGCAATAAAATTTTGCCTTTTTCTTGTACCCAAGTTGGTCTGATACAGCAACTTTTCCCATCAGCTTTCCCCTCATTTGCCTAGCTTTCTGGTAAAAAAGAGAAACTGATTTTTGACCTGTATAACTTCGCAAGTCTTTTCTGACCTATTGATCACATGCGGTTCCTCCAACCTGGTACCCAGCTGACAGCTGCACCATTCTCCCGCACTGGTACACTTAGGTTTCTCCATGCCTATTTTTCTCAAAACTCAATGCACCAGCCTCTGTTGGTCTCTGCCACTTCTGTTTGGAATAATTTTCCCAGAAATGCTCCAGATTTAAAGTGCTGACATCAAACTGCTTTAAGAACATCAGCTCCTGCCGCTGTCCTCTGTAACGTTACCAGGAACTCCATTCATCCTGAATTATAATTGCCGTAAGTCTCATGCAACCACTTAGGATATTTTCCCCATGGTTTATAAAAGCAATCCCATGCTTTAGCATGTGCCCATAGTACGCTGATTTTATCTGTGGATATAAGCTCTATTTTTTAGCCAATGGCTTTTAAATGGCATTAATGCCATGTGCTGGCTTTTCAGCTCTTTAAATTTTGTCGTGTCTGCTGTGATTCGTTCTGGTCAGCCTTCACTTCTCACCTGGACCAGGTGCTTTTGCTCCTGACCATTTGGACTTTCCCTGTCTGAACTTCGGTATTTGCTGTTGATCTGTTTCAGCAGGGTGAGGTCATTCAGTCCTGTGCCATACTCACTGGAAAACATGTAACAGGAGAATGGTGCAGAAGTTACAAATTAAGCTTTCTTCAAGGTAGACTTTTTTTAGACTTTTTTAGTTGCAGGTTTGGGCTTGGGGTTTTTTTTTTTTTGTGTGGGTTTTTTTTTTTTTTGCAAACCTTGAAACTTTTTCATCCTTTTGTTGCCCCTACAGAACCATACAAACACAACCTACAGTCGGGTGCTTGCTCCCAAAGTCGTTATCTCCTCTGAAGAGGCCCCATCCATACCAGAATGACTGCGATCTTGTCGTGGTCTGTGGAGCCGCTGCCTACCCCATTCCCTCTAGCTCTCAGCTACGCTAGAGCTGATAAACACCATTTCAGCGGAAACTGCACAGCCACTGGAGACAAACTCATAATACTGTGCTGGAATAATGCTCACCAACTTATTCTCAGTGCTCTTCACATCATTTGTGTGCCACCCTGGCATGACTTTGCGTCAGAAGGAGACTGAAATAGCCAGACAAGCTCACAAATACCTGAGCGGCGGCTCCGTGTGCCGAGTAGTGCATAGCCCCATACTCCATGCCCAGATGCAGTTCAGTCATGGCAGTCATCATTGTTCTTTATGTTGCTCATGGGCAGCATCCAAGAGCTGAGATTAAATTATTACTCTATTATTTGGTTCTGGACCGCTGTTTCTATAATATGGGAACAAGCTGTAAGGAATTATGTGATTGCTGGGCTTTAGATGTACATAAAATTGATGAGTTGGTGGTTTATCAGTAGCAAAGAAGGTTTTTACATACTTTTCTTACTACTGGAGAGCAAATGAGCTGTTTTGATCTCTTCAATGCTGCTAATTCAAATGGAGGTGGTGGGTTTCGTGTTGCCTGCCAGATGAGTTTTCAAGGTATAGTGCAGCTAGTTTTATATTTGAAGAAAGTAGGAAGATATTTTCACATTTTGCTGGATCTTTTCTTTATTAAATATTAATTCTTGTACCCAACCAGCCCATCTAAGTCACACGACAAAAGACCATTTCTTCAGCAGAAGAGCTGCCCAAGATCAACATGATCTGCCCTGTCCCTGTCTGACTGGTCTACGGAGAGCTTGATACCAAGAGCAGATAGGGTAAGAGGTGTCCTCTCCATGTGCTCAGTACTGGGCTGAGGGTGCATGGGCAGCCTGGGCGAGATGTCTCCAGTTTAGGACAAGTGAAGGAATTGGTCTCAGATTTTGTGTTGTTCCCAGAAAATATTTTCTTTTCTCCAGCAAATCTGTTCGTAATCTCAAGCTCCCTCAGTTGTCTTCTTTGTGAGTTTTGGAGCTAACATTTATTTTGGATATGTTTTACTTAAATGACATCTCAATATAGAGGAGATAAGAGCACTTTCTACTTGTTGGTACCTTGTCCATGGTGGGAGAGGGAGTGAGAGATGTGATGAAGTATCAATGGTATTTGGGTTGGTTTTCCAGTCAACAGGTATTACATATACAGGTTTGCAGAAAACACACTGAAAAAAAAAAGTGTTTCTGGAGAATTGTTACAAAATATTACAACAGTCAGTTGAAACTGACTTTTAATAGGAAAAAATAATGTTGCACCATATAATCATTATTTGACAGAGAAAAGTAAAAAAGAGGTCATCTGTACCTCACAAACTGTTACGGAATTAGTGCTGCATTTTCTTTTCACATCTATTACCATCTGCACTGTTCCAACCTTATGGCAAATCAAAATCAAAATCTGATCCTGTGGAAAAAGGATGGGGTGGATGTGAGGGGAGTAAGAAAGGCTTTCCTTCCTTTCCCTGAGGTTGTGTGTGGTCAGATCATCACAACGTGGCTCAACAGCGGGGACGGACCTGCTGACATCTGGGAAGTCCTCGTTGCTGTATTGATATGGTGTTGAGCATAGATATGTTTCTTCTAAGAAAGGGAAGATGCTGATAGAAAAACAGGTTCATCAACCCCCTGCTCATCACTCTTAATGCGTACTTCAAAGATGGCCTTTCCACCTGGAGGGGGAAGAGCTAGCCCCTCTGAAGGGCAGCTCTGTCCTTCTACTGTCTTCCTCGACTTGGACTAGTATCTCCCCTACCCCTCCGCACACCCATGCATGCCAAGGGAGTGTCTCGGCCTGAGACCTGGGGGAATATCCTCTGTTCTCACCAGCTCTGACTCACCTGGGATCAGGTCAGACTGGTTCTCAGGTGCGGACAATTCTCCTCATGGGACCAGACAAGCAACATTATATTCATTTAATTTTGGCCGTAACTCAGACCTCTGGGCTGTTTGCGTTATCTCTCTATGCTGTCAAAAGTCAATGAATCTTTTCCCAAAAGTCTCAAGGCTATATTTTTCAATCTCTTTTCAAGCCTACTTGTACTGTCTGCTGCATTTATTCTCCTGTAAAAATGAACGTCCTATATGTTAAAAA
>KZ505802.1:0-18062 GCA_002844005.1 Limosa lapponica baueri | reverse complement strand
TCAAAAGTCAATGAATCTTTTCCCAAAAGTCTCAAGGCTATATTTTTCAATCTCTTTTCAAGCCTATATTTTTCAATCTCTTTTCAAGCCTACTTGTACTGTCTGCTGCATTTATTCTCCTGTAAAAATGAACGTCCTATATGTTAAAAACAGTTGAGCAACCATTCTCACGCACAGCAATTCTTGTGTTTTGAAGCCACCTACTAGAGCAGCTAGGACTGGTCTTGGCTCTGTTGCCTCGGCAGAGGTGGGAGTAAGACTACAAAGTTGAGATATTGGCAATCCTGTCCTCAGCGTGTTGCACATATCACTGCATCATATATATTACATCCTACATCTCGCACGTGCTAGGTTGTCCATGCCCAGTGAGTGCCACACCATAGCTCTGTGCAGGTCACAGATTTCTAATATCTTCCCTGATATTTGGGCGGCAGCATTTGCCCGATGCAAATGGAAAATGCATCTCTTCTCAGTGTAGGTAATTAGATGGAGCATCTTTAAAATGGAGAATTCTCAACCATAGTTACTTTATAATTGCCATGGAGCTGTCACTTGAGAGATTCAGTTGCCAATTTGCAACTGTCTTTATTATATTAGTATTTATGGAGCCCGATCAGTTTGGCTCTTCGGCACTTTCTTGACAGTTTGAAAAGAATATCCCACTGTGCAAGGAGAGACTTTGCTTAGGTGCTGACACACAGTGAATATCTTTTTTAATCTTGGTACCTACAAATCATTAAGGGCTTTGGTGCTGAGGCTGTGGCAACTGGGCAACACAGAACTTGGTTTATAGTTACAAATCTCTTTGTATTTCCAACCAGCATCACATGTCAAGCACTGAATAATCACTGTAGTACCAATGATTTTTTGGGTGTATTGTTTCTACTAGAAATAAAATTTCTCCTGGGTAATCAGCACTCTGCTATCACCTTTTTCTTCCTGTGATACTGCGAACTCTTATTTGTGATACTGATGTCACTCCAGCAAGGATGAATGGTGTGTGCCAGATAACAGCAAATGTTTCCAAAGCCTGTTAGAAAGGGAGAAAGTATCCCAGTTTACGTATCTGTGTCAAGCTCTTGATAGCCATCAGCAGGCTATAGAAAAAAATTCAGAACCAGTATCAGAAGGGGAAAAAGCGTCCAATACAGAGAGTTCTACATTGAAAGTATTATCACTTACTTCAATTGAAATAAAGATTTTTGTAAGCTCAGATAAAAGTGAATTCTGTCCTCTGCTATGCTGTAGTCTTCTTTCACTGCAAGGAAACTTTGCAGCATTTTATCTTCTGGTTTAAATGTTTTTCCCATAAGATAGACATGTAATAAATTCTACTCTGAACACACGGATAACAATGTGACCAGCGTTCCTGCAAGTCCATCCAAGAGCTGCTCTCAGCCTGGCAGAACACCCCCAAAGGCTCTGAAAAGTGCTTATTGACTTAGAGGGAAAGGATTTGGCCCTGAGATGATCCTTGGGTGGACATTTTCTGTCCACGTGGCAAAGCATCATAGTTCTTTTGATAGGTTAGAAGAGAGATTTCCCACAGTGTGGATATTCCAAGGTCTGCCACTCTTGGCAAACAACATGTTTATTAAGAAAACACTGTTTTTCAGGATAACGTCCAGCACTTTGACCTTTCCCCTCTTGTCTTATACAGTCATTTTTCATCTCCTTTTCTTCTTGCCAAGCTGAAGACACTTTCATGGATTTTCTAACGCTGTGTAACAACTGACCAGCACAACAGAAATTGCATTCAATGCAGTTCAGGCCTTTGGGAACATAAAGGCATCTTCTGGATAAATAAACCAAAAATAACGGACAACTCACAAGAAGGCTCTAGAGGCAGCTGGAATCTAAAGCTGCAGAGAAATGCAGAGAGGAGGGGCGAGGGGGACACACTATGAAAATAGCCAGTAGCTTTTTTTATTCATACCACTCCAGTGTCTGATGTGAACTTCTCACAGATGGAGGTATGTGATAAGCTGGCACCAAGGATAATTTTCTCTATAAAGCTGAAATCCAAGGATTTTCACATACCACCAACTAAATCATGCCTATGGAGTGATGTTGCAGACTAGATTTTGTTTTGTTTTGTTTTTGTTTTTCACTCTGGCCTCTCTCTCTCACACGTGTACACACACACATGCTGACAGCCCAGTCCCTGGCTCAGCTGCTCTTGGACACAGGCACATCTCACAGCTTGGGATCCAGGCTTTGTCCCTGCCAAGAATTCCAGGGGGCTGACCGTAAGCGTGGCTGACCCAAGTGGCATGGAAAACCCAGAAATGTCTGGGAGCACATTAATCTTTTGCCAGGAGGGACGAGGAGGCCCTGCCAAGTGCCTATTGAATTACAGGCATGTGCCATCTTCTGTTGCGATCCTGCTGCTGCTGAGCAGGCAGGACAAAGCCAGATCCAAAGAGGCAGTTGTCGTGGAGTCAGGGCTGCGGATGCTCTGGCAGAGATGGCTGCAGTAACAGATGGAAGAGGGGGAAGTATGTCTTCCAGATAAATTCCAGTCTTTCTACATCTTTGCTTTTTTCCATTTATGCACACTGTCTGTTTGTTTTCCAACTCCAGTTAGTCCAGAATTAGTAAAAGATAAGAAATCTTTTCTGTTAGGTTCACTTGGGGCATGCCAGTTCAGTGTAAAACAAGCATCAATACCTACCTGTCAAACACTGCTCTGTTTATGGAGCAACTCTATCTGCAAACTTTTTTTGCTATGAGCATACAGATCAGTAACAATACCAGTCTCTATCCTACTGGAAAACTGCTCTGCCCTCCTCCCACAGGGGCAGAAAGGCATGTCAAAGCCACATTTATTATATACATGAAAAAAACCGAGAAAGTTTGTAGATACTGAAGCAATATTTTAGCCATGAAAACACTTCTGTATTGAGTTTACTTCTGGGTTATATCTTAGCTGTCACTACATACATGATCAAACTCTCCCTACTTCATATCCCTCAGCCCTTTCCTGCATTTATCTCATTGCTCTTCTAGATGGAAATCCTTCCCTCTCTCCTCCCCCCTGCCTTTTTTTTTTTTTTCTCTTTTCAATTTCAATAGACCAAGAAATGTACTCACCAGTAAGGGAGGTAACTCTTTAAAGTACATCATTGTATTTAATTTAGAATTACAGTAACATTTATGGTCTCTATGAACTAGGAACTAAAAGTAATACGTTTAATAACTAAGTAATAATTATAGTGTATAATAATTCCATTAAATTAACACAAATGATAAACAATAGCTACAAGTAACTGCTAAAAAGCATAGTTTATCCTGTGTTAAGATTAAATCACATCTAGATGGAGAAGAATCCTGTAAGATGTTAACTGTGCAAATTTATAAAGTTAAAATGTGATAGAAAAATTGTAAAAATAGTTAGGTGAATGAAAATGTAAGAGGTCAAAATTATCCTTTTGCTCTGTTCTTTTTTAATATTCATTTGGTTGTTTGTTTGTTTTTTTTTTTAAATCATACTTCATGCCTGACAGTTTTCAAGGAAAAGCAGTGCTCATAAAGGAGAAAGCATAGGATAGGCAGCTGTGGCATTTGAATCAACTTTATCATGTTGGGAGAAAACTCTATTTCCTTTCTCTTGTGAAGAAACATTTCCGACAGCAGAAAGACTGATTTTTATGGAAACAGCCGTAGAGTAGACACAAACCTGCTTCTTTTTCCCACACACTTATTTCGTTATAACAAGAGTATTTACTACATTTCGATGTTCGTGTAAGTAGCAATTTGAGTCTTGTGCCATATAATTTGAGAAGGTGGAGAACAGAATTTGGAAAACATAACTGCTGGCAAAACTAATGCTGATCATTGCTAATATTATTTCATGTGCTTTAGGGGCTGGGGTGCTGTTTCCTTTACTGTTTTATCTAACACATGAGCACGTGTAGCACTTCACAATCCTGAGAAATAGAAAGTACATTAGTTATATACAAAAGTCACTTCTTCATCAGTGTAAGTCTGGGATGAACTACAGGCATAGAAACTCAGGAGAGCTCTGGAGAAATTGAAAATGAAAACAGGGCCCAGTATACTAACATGTCTATGCCAATATCTATACCAGCAATACCATCCTGATTTTACTTAAAATAAGGATTTGAAGAAAGATACTTAAAAACAGGAGGAAGAAGTCATGTGACAATGAATTACTGACAAAGAAGGGCAGAAGAACAGTATAATTAGTCATTCAAAGTGGACAGTATTAGCAATTCTTTATATTTTATATATATATATAAAACCCCTAATGCTTGCCTACGTATCAGAAAATATCAGTCAGAACCAGAAAGATATTTCTGTACTGAACTGTACAAGCATCAGATTACATTCCTGAGAAGCCAACGCCATCCTGATGTGCCTGGCCAGTGACAGGCCAGTGACAGTGACTAGTTGACACCCTTCTTTGGCAAACTGTTCGATCTCATTTCTCCTGGCAAAGCATGGGTTGATGTGGCCTTAGGAAAGACTTTTCAGATGTTCTGGTTTTACCCTTTCTAAGGGTCTTTCACATTGCCTGGGCTCCCAGTGAACTCTGCAAAAAGAGACTTTATGTTGGCCTTAGGTGAATATTTTAAAAGGACTTGATTTTTCAAAATACTGCAGAGATGAAGAGTGAGAATCTTCTATACTGGTGCAATGGCTTATCATTGTTGTCCTGAGCCAGGATAAACAGTGCCCAAAGGAACAGGAATGGGAGATGAGGTCCCAGGTGGCAGCAAACCTACAGTTTGCCAGTCTGTAGCCTTCTTCCTGCTAGGACATGAGGCTTTGCTTCCATCTACTGAGGAACCAGCTGCCTTTGGTTTTGCACAGGCAGGACCTCAGAATTTCCTAACATCCAACCTACACAGCGTTTATCAGGTGCTGAGTAGCTAGCTGCCATAGAGCAGTGTGTGGGGAGCTGATCCTGAAGATTTATGATGCATTTTTTGGTCTCGCTCTGGTCCATTTTCTTAATCATGATGCTGATTACTACGGCAGTTGTTTTTAGCTTTTGTTTCATTTCATTTTACTTTCCTTGAAACCATAATGAATCTTTGCTTTTTTTTCTTCCTGTCCAACCTTTAAATGAGCTGCTCTTCTCCCAGGCAGCTGTAGGCACAGAGAACACCTTGCAGGCACCGTTGTGTCAAAGGCACCCAAGTGTGAAGCAAAATAATTAAATGGGGCTGACATGGCTATCAAAAAGGTTTGCTTATCTATCCATGACAATTAGACAGCCTCCGAGCATGGCCCAGCCACTTGCAAGCAAGGCAAGTGTATTCAGAACGTAGGCTTTAGAGTATTACCCAGCAGAAGACTCACTTTCCTCCCAAGTATTGGGTTGGGTTTTTTTGTTTTCTGAGGAGGAAGGGGCTGGGGACTGGCAGAAGGTCAGTCTTTGATGCCAGCCAGAGAAGGGAAGGGAAAGGCATGACTTGGGAGTGCACTCTCAATTATTTACTTCTGCCTTTTCACTCCAGCTTGGTCTTTTCTGCAGCTAATGGGCATTTTTCAGGCCATGTAAGCATATCCACCATGACAGGGAGATGTTGGTGGAGCTGCAGCAGAGGAGGTCAGGGCTGACATAGGATAACCCATGGCCAAATTGCTGGAAAGGGTCTTGGGGCAGACGCATGGGGGACGACAGCCAGCACCATCTGCCCCAGACATCCACCTGCCCCAGGTTTCCCCTCTCAGCCTCTCTCTGGCATCTTCATCACTCACAATCACTCAACTCTGGTTGGAGTTGGCCAGCATGTTATTGCCATGACTGGTGCCAACAGGTTTCTTCACCAGATGTTTAGGTACCACAAGCCTTGCAAGTGCTGGGGATCCTGCAGAAGGGACACTGCTCACATCAGCCAGGGAGATGTGGATGTCCGGCTATGTCCCAGTTTGAAACCACGACAAGCTAGGAGAGCACATGGCCCCTTCCCTGTGCCTGCGTGCTGCTGACGTGTCATGGTTAATGAGTATTTTGCTATGGCACTGCACCAAAATGTGAGCATGGTCCTCTCTGCACCGCAGGATCGAAGCACCTGAGGCTGCCAGCATAGCTACAACTGCTGATCAGGACAAGGAGACAATTAACCTGCAGCTAATTTTGCAGCAAGGCTTTTGCTTCATCCCCTTTCCCTCAAAAATCAGGAAACTCTTGTATGTAGCTAATGAAAGACGGCGGAAGAAAGGGTTACTAATAGGGCTAATTAACAAGTGGGGCTGAAAAAGAATGTCACGTGCTATAAATCAAATGAAATACAGCTTTTAAGCAGTGGCCATTAATTACATGCTTGAATTGAACTGTGTATGTACGTTACTCATCTGTGGGGCAAATACGATGGCCCATCAAACTTCTACTGAATACAAACAAAAGCTAAATTTGACTTCAGGAATAAAAATAGTTTTTTGGTGAAATTCCTGATACGAGGAACTAAGTGTCAGTATCCAAAAAGGGACAAGGTGCCTGCAATGTCCATTGGGTGGAATTTAATCTCTTTAAGTCTAAACCCAAGAGTTATGTGTATACAGATGGGGATACGCAAGGAGAATACAGTTGTACAGTCATAGTTTATCTATACGGATAGTATATTTGCAAATATATATATTTGCATATATTAATTTCTATTATAGTACAGACAAAAAAGCAGCGAATTTGCCAGTGTTTTAATGTGCAGCCTTGGTATGAATCTCCTGCCTTCCCAGCAGAGCCCTCCATTTCAGCGGGCAGGCAGAGAGCACCCCCGCAGTCGGACCGGCCTGGGCAGCATCCTGTCTGCCACCGGCATACCGAGGAGCTGGTCAGTGTGGCTTCATTTGGTGACTAACCCCGACAGGAAGACTTCCTCAGTGTTTGGGCCCTCAGCATCTGGCAAGGACCTGATGGGTGCAGAGTCTTCCACAGTATCTCCATCAAGCAGTGTTTTTACCCTATTACTCAGGAGGAGAAGAAAATTACTAAAAAGATTTGCATATTTGACCCAAATCACAAATTTCAGTGAAGACTGCAAGCACCATAGACAGATTATATACACTAGCCAGTTATTCAAAGATATATAAAGAGTGGAGATTTTTTCTGAGGAATTCCTAGCCTATAAAGGTAGAATAAACATCTCTCAGTACACAGGTGTAGTATCATCCTGTCCCTATCATCCTATCATCCTGCTGGCTCAGCTAGCAGATGCCACAGTTTTATTCATTAAACTTTGCAGAGCTACTGCTTTTTGTCCTGTGGATAAAACCACCATTGCATTAAGTATAGAAAACGATGATTCTAGGTTGAATTCAATTGAGCTCTATGTGACTTTTACAAAAATAGCTGTGTATGAATTATTTCTCTCCTTTTAAGACTTTGGGGTGAATTTGTCACAAGAAGTTCTCATTTGTCATGATGAGACACTTCTTACCTCTCTTACTTTCACTTGATGTTTTCAACAAACTCAAGTTCTTCCTGAGGTTTCTAAGCCTCGGAGTTCCCGTTAATGTCCACCATTTGCCAACTGCTGTGGAAAAAGAGATGGCACAGATTTCCTTCCATCCTCCCTATACTTGGAAGTTGCTGGGTAATTTTTAACTCGGCAGTAACAGTTGCTGAAAGATTGTATGTTGATGTTTCATACCTCCAAATGACATGGACCTAAAATCTCAAACCTTTAGCTTTTTCTCTTTGCAAAAGGCAATCTTTCAAAGAGCTATTCTTCCTATTTTCGTCCTCCTCTTCTCCTGACCCATTTAAGAGGAGAAAAATCCCAAAGAAAAACAAAGGAAAAAACTTGACTTATCAGCACAGCGAATTTTCTGGGGAGATGCTGCTGAATGTGACCAGTAGATGAATATGAGGAATCTTAAAGGGTGCTCAAAGGTCTCATTCTGGTCCTACACAGATAAAATTAGCACCTCTGCAGTTCTACTAGCAAAAGTGAAATGACTCCTGGTTTACACTGATTCAATTCAGCCTTGCCCCATGACTAAATGATCACAGAGCCATCCAGTGGGCCATGATGGAATACTTCTTAGAGCTGGATCAGAACAGAAAATATGGAAAACCGTGTGAGATTGCACACCTCCTTAGCTGTACCCCAACTTTTGTTGTTGAAATCCTTCCCAAATACTTCAGCCTGTGCCTTGGTGCGTTGCTACTCTTCCTCAGACTTTCTGAAACTCAATAGTTTTGAAAGGCCAAAAATGCTTTAGCTAAAAGTGTCAAATTCTAACAATCTAACAAAATAATGCAATTTCTGAAATGCTACCTTTTGTTTGAAAGGATTCCTTCTTTATTTATGTCGAGTAAGTACTCCAAACTTCACAAATTCTAAAGTGTTTTAACTGAAGTTGAACTGCTATCAGTTTCTGATGGGTAATCTTCAAACAGTAACATAGTGTTGGAAGAGGTCTGTGGTATATTTGGCAGGAATTAAGCAGTTAATGTTTTATCAGCTTGAAGTTAATGATATACATGCTATTAGTGTTTCTGCCTCTGTTCTCATGTTTTCAATATATCACCCTGGAAATGTTGTCTGATTTGGTCCTATGAGGGTAACTCTGTTAATTCAAGTGCCAAGAAACATAACTAAATGTTATTCCATTATATATATATATACACATTTTAATGATAAGCTGATGGGGGAAGGCAGAGAAAGACTGAGAGAGGAGACTGCAGGAGTTAGTGGAAAGCATTCCTTCTGCTTTGTGGCATGCTCCCTTGAAGGAAGGGAGAGTATGGAGATAAATAAGCTTCAGCTGAGCCTAAACTTTCTTCCCAGAGTTTTTCAGATGGGGCTGCAGGTGTCTCTCTGGGGGGATATGTGCACCCGGTGAAATTTCACCAGTGACAGGTCACATTCAGAAATGCTTCTGCGAGCAGTGGCTGTGAATGAAGACCAACCATGTGAGGTCTATTGCTGCTTACTTTATTGTAAACGGAAAACTTCATTGGTGGGACAACTACAAAATGCACACGTAATCCTATAGATGTTCCAATGAAGATAATCAGGAACAGAGCAAGAGAAAAAGGTGACCATAGCCAAATTTTTTTGTTGTCAGGGTTTTTTTTTTACATGAAGTTGATCATCTTGTAAGGTATGTGTTAGAGTTTTATTTGTGGGACTAGGTGTAAGTGTGCCCAGAAGTCTGGATTCTGATTGAATCATTTTGGGAGAGTCTTAGTGGAATATATGAATACATTTTGCTCAAATGTTTCGTTCCCTACACGATGGATGAAAATTCAAATCTTAATTTACATGCTGAATCAAACTACAGATCAGAATGAATGACTGATGAGATCCTGTGCTTATTTACTGAGCTATTTATTCAGCCGTCAGAAGCATGGTATCCAAAATTAACTGTGCCACTATAATTTCAATATCACTTGATAAGACAGTAGAAGTCCTGGGAGTTATTTCTCTTGCTGAATCACACAACTCCCACCTTCTGCAAATTTATGTTTCTTATGTGCTATGGTTCTATTTTGACTGTAGTTAAACAGGCATGGCAAACCTCACTTGGTATTAAAACCCTGACACAAAGGAAGACTAGTGAGCAAGTTCAAAATGAGCATTTGCTCATTGTTGCCCCTGAACCAGCCCAGTGATATGAAAACCAAGCAGATATGGTAAGGAATGTGAGCCCTTCCCTGAAACCTTTGCAATGGTAAAGGCTTTCTGCAGTCAGATGGTTTAGGGACACATCTGAAACCCAGAGAATGCAAAAGTCATCAATTGTTTGACTCCAGAGAGGTTCAGATGAAGACCCGGGAGAGGGAATGGCAGCCTTAAGCAGATATTGGAGATATATATCTGGGATTTCTTCTTGGCCTTGAGTCACAGACATTTTCATATGGATACTTCTGATTTTCTATGCTCTTAAGCTGGCTGTACGCCCAGCAATAGGCAAGCTGAGGACAGAGGAACTACAGCATTCCCATCCTTCATGCACATTTCAGAGATGCAGGAATATCTATGTTCCCTGTTATGAACCTGTGTTACATTTAGTGCAGAAGCAAGCATGAACTGCAGGGAGCATTGTATGTTGTTATTATTTTACAAAACACAGTGGCTAATGATGTCCTGTGAGTGAGCGTGACATTTTCTTCATCTTCTGGGTGGCATCACAGCTAACTTTCCTGTGCTTGGTGCTTTTTTCTGCTCCTCTCACTCCTTGGTAACTAGCGCCTGCTCCTCTGAGGTGCTGGGCAACCACAGATCCCATTTGCTTCCACGGAAATTCAGGGCATTAAGCACCCCGCTATGCCCCACTGGTGCAGAGTGCCACTTGCAGGGCAAGACAAACAAATGATGGTATAATAAATCATTAATAACTCAATAGGCCACAACTGTTCCTGTGAGGAGCTCGCATTTGTGCTGTCAAACCCATTCAGGGGGGTGCTGGACACCCCGGCTGACACTGAGCTACTAATGTCACCACCGTCAGGATGCATCTCAGAACTGAGATGGGTGATGCTGTCATCTCCAAACTCAGAAAAGGACTTGGGTGCTGGGTTTGTGGCTTTTTTCTTGCTGAGTCCACCAAGCGAGGCCAGCTCTTGAAATCAGCTGGATTTCAAGGGGGGAAACCTTGGGGCAGCTGTACACTGCTGCCTGCGAGCACGTTAGCAAGCCAGGATGTATCTGCATGCATACATTTCTCCTTGATCTGCAGACAGCTGAGTAATTGTCTCACACTTAATTGTGTGATACACATGGCTAACAAGTAATACTCTATTTAAAGAAACGAGCAGTCCTCCTTCCCAGAAGCCGTTGTAATATTGTGAAGAAATATCCAGAGGGAGAACGTTTTTTCTTTATTTCTTTCTTTCCCTTTCCTTTTTATTTTAGACTAATCAGAAACACTGCAGATTCAGCCACCTATAAAAGCATGCCTCCAAAAGGAATTTGATTTATTTTTGTGAAATGAATGTGTGGGGTTTATTATGCATGGCAGGTATGGTTGGAATCCAAGTATGAAAATTGTATTTTACACTGTAGACCCTTGGGTAATGAATTAAACGGCAACACAAACAGATCTACCATTGAAAAACACCACAATATGAAGGCCCTTTCAAAAAAGCTAAGTAAACAAACTATAGGAGAAGAGCAGATAAGTGGTTTTTTTCTGTTTGTACCTCTATTACTCAATGCTATTTGCATCCTTCTTTTTTTTTCTGTCAAGGAAGGAGATTCTCGCATTAGAACAGAAGCTAAATTTTGGTCTGTCTCATCTCAGCAGCATCCTCAGACTCTGCTCCTTTGATTGTCCAAATGCAGCCTGGAGCAGACCAGGCTTATCTCTGAGGTGATGCTGCTGGCAGTTCAGAGCCTTATCTTGAAATGCCACTGACCCCACAACCTTTGGTGACTGGTCACCAGAGTGAGGTCTTGGAGGGCGCTGCTTTGAGGAAATAGTTAAGGACAGCATGTGGCTGTCTTCCTTGTATCCACCTACCAAAGGAAAATTGTCCTCTCCCCTCTCTTACCTGTAGGCTGACTGCAGGTTATTATAATGGCAGTGTTATAACAGCATATATGCATATGTCCCTCAATTTGTATGTTGGCTGTGTTGGCCTGAGTTGGTGCTATCCTTTAAAGTGCCACTTTGCTCTTAATCATTAATATCCTTCAACAGGAAAGCAAAATTTTAGCACTGAGGTCATACAATAAGTCATTTAATACAGAATCAACAGTGCTTTCAGGTTGATAGACCTTTGTTTCACATTCCAACATGGGAGACAGTGAAGAGGGAAAGAAGCAAACTAAATTGCGCTTTCTAAATGGTATCATTCCACATTAATAAGCAAGCTAGCTTTAGGAATTGAATAAACAAAGAACTGGTAAGGGATGAGTGAGAGCTGAGACTGCACAGTGAGATACTAGACTTGAGACTCACTATGTAAATAAGAGAATTACCAGCTGAATCCTCCACTTTTCCCCTCATTCCCATAATCTCCACTCTCAGGCTGTTACCAAGGAGAGGGTAATGAACTAGGATTTCCCATCGTAACTGCTTGCCCCTTTCTATCCACTTATTTTGCAGGGAGCTCTGAATAAATCTTAGGTTGAATTTAATACGATAGTGCCAGTTATAAAAATTTGTGGACAATGTTTCACAAGCAGTGTGTATTCTTAGCGTGGATGTAATGGGAGCTTTTGGATTCTCTCTTGATAAAAGTAGCAATGGACTTTCCATCCATGTCTACTTTTACAGGAGTATTAAGAATACATCTCATACCTAACACTTATTAACCATACAGTGCCTTTTATCCAGGAAGCTCAAAGAGATTTTCTTTTTTTATTATTTTTCCCCTACAGAAAATCTAAGGATATGATCAGAATGTATGGAAATATACAGAGAAAATCCTAGCCAACATTCAAGTTTAATATCTCCCTTCAAATCTGTGCATTTTTTCTGTGTCAGTAGTGGAGCACCAGTGTCTGATTTGATATGCATATGTTTGGTATTCTCCATACTATAGCAGTAATAACATTATATACGTTACATTTATGTCATGTTATGCTATTATGTTACGTTATATTATACTTTTTAGAGAGAGAGATATAATGGCTTACAGCTTACACGTTTTTTTTTATCATTCAGAGAAATTGGGTAAATTAGCCAGCATGGAGCTTCACACTGTAATGACTACATCATTTCCAATGTCCATCCCAAAAAGCAGAGTTGACTCCCACACTTTCAGCCAGGCCTTGGCTACTACGTTGTCAAAACATGGTTCATGTTTTATATCTGAGGACAAACCTCCAACAGCATAATCGTCTGTAAACACCGAACGGCTAGAGCACGTACTGATCGAAGCAAGGGGCTCTCGGCATGCTCCGGTCATGTTGACAGGGGGAGTTGTAAAGGTAATCATCCAAAATACACACTAATGTAAAATTGGACATTTCTTACATGTGATCATGAAAAGACTGATTTCGTTACGTAGAAAGAAAAACTCCCTGATTTTTTGCCGTTTATTTTCCTTTTCAATTTTGAAACAATGAGCACAATTTTTTGTGTGATTGCCATCATGTTTTCTGCCAGATACACTTATTTTGACTCTAAAGCAGACATGAGTCTGACTTTCAGACATGTCTTGGTTTTGTTTTTTACTGTTAGCATTGGTCTCATTTTTATTTGTATTCAAATCTAAAGGATATTTGTAATTATATATTGCAGTAAATGATAATAAGGGATTTTTAAAAATATAAACATTCAACATTAGCTGAAAGGACATTGTCAAATGTTGGTCTTGATTGTAAACCCAGACTTTTGAATTTTTACTATGTGTTTTCAGTTTTTTCTGTAAGGATTCAGAGAACTTGGAATAATTTAAAAGTTGGGGTTTTTTCTACTTTCCAGGGCAATAGCTATTCTTCAGTAAGTTCTTTTTCATGTAATTTATCAATTACAACAAAATATTTCACAATATCTAATCAGAAACAGAGGGACTTTTAAAAAGAAATATTTAACTTCTCAGGAAACCAAATACTTTCAATTACCCCCAAAAATTGACTCAGAAAGCTGTAGCAGTATTTTATGGAAAATGAAGAACAGGAGTCTGCTAATTTTATGTATTTATTTATTTATTTATTTTTAATCCCTGGATTTCTGCCTGGATGCTGTTTCCTGTGAAGCATCCTCATCCGCCCTCTCATTTGGAAGATCAGTTCAACACAGAAGAGATGACATGGCACAGGGACCTCAACACAAAGAGCACTAGAAATTTGTGGTGGCATCTCTGCATCCAAGTTACGTATGCATGTGTGTTTGTCTAAAATTGTGCAAGGGAAAAAGAAAGGGGAGCATTTCTTTTATGCAAAAAAGTTTACTTTCTCTGGAAAGCATTCTCATGAAAATATTAATTTTGTCAAGTAGCCAATTTTCTGTCAAACTAGTTTGGATCCAATGTCTTTGATTAGCCCTGGTGCTAATGAAACTCCAGTTCTGTAATTTGTGTAATGCAGAGCACGATCTTGAGTCCTAGCTTGAGTCTGCAATGCTGAGGGGATATGGTTTCATTTTCTCAATTCATAACATGAATTCAATAAAACTATTGACATAAAGAAGGCTGCTACTTATAAATGCTTGCAGATTGAAGCTTTAATTTGAAAATTAAACACTTTTGATCTGAAAATAATTTAGAATCAATAAGTTGCTATTTTTACAACCATTTTCTAGAAATGATCAAGCATCAATATTTAGAACTTTTTAAAATATTCTCTTATGACCATGCAAAAATGATTACTTGGATTACGGTGATCTGGGAGTGATTTCTCCAAGACTGCGGGTCTGAGTTTGAGCCAGAGGCATTGGAACTGAAGGACTTGACAGTGTAGCTGTACTCCATAGGCAGATTCCTTAGGACAGCATTTGCTACGTCTCTCTAAGCAGACGGTTACCTGGTAGCACCAACAAACCCCCTAGCAGAGCTCTGCAAAAAGCTTTTTCCTTCACATGTCAACATCAGTAAAATGGGGAATCAAAAAAGGAACCCAAGAACTAAGGACTATCCAGGCTGCACATTATTAGAGGTTTGAAGAGCAAGAAGTGATTTGATGGTTTTATCATCATTTTTTCTTGGGCTTCGTGCTTTCAGGTGTCTCCAGGGAGCTCTTCTCCTCACCATCACCACCCCAGCTCTGGCAGTTGCTCTCCCCTCTATGGTCCCTCATTGTTCTGCTCTCCCTCCTGTACTGGAACAGTTTCAGACCAATAGCTCCATGCAGGGAGCAGAGAAGGGACATCACCCTGGCACTACCCTTACTTCACCTGACCTCCGTCCATTTCCACCCGCTGGACAACATTTGCCCCTGCCATGGTGCAAGTAGGCTCTCGGCTCCGCACAGAGAGGTGGGATCTTCTGGCAATGGCACTGATGTTGAGTTGGAGTCCAGCCCCTATCTCTGTGGCATCTAGTACACTGTGTGGATCTTCTTTTTTTCTGTTGGTTTTTTTTTTTTTTGATCTGTCCCCTCATTTCTGTTTGTGGTTGCTCTCTAAGGAAATTCCCAACCCTTGCTTCTGACCTCCTAATGAGCTATTAAGCCTTTTTTTTTATTCTAGGTTTGGAGGAAAATTCTGCTTCAATAGTAATTTTTGGGGGGGTTCAGTTTGCTGTTTTTTCCCCCCATCTCTTCCAACTGCTGTTGATTTTCCCAATGTCTCTTTGTTTTCCTTCTGTTCTTTTCACTGCTCCCACCGCATATGCTCATGGCAAATACGTGAAAGAAAAGATCCTGTAGAAATAGATTTCCTAAAAAAAAATAGCAGCTAATCCTTTTTAGTCATCTGCTCTCTGATTGGCTGGCTCAAGGTAGCCACTTGTGAATAATACACCACCGAGAGTCTCATAAGCCAACTGTTTGCACCTGACCAGCTCTGATATATTATTGCTCATTAATGAGCTATCTCCTCTCCTATGAAGCAAGAAGGCATGTCATTTCCTTCATTAATAATATCGGTCAAGATGTGTCACATTTAAAGTAATTTTTGTAATTCATACCAAATTTTAAATCCACACTTTCAGAGCTTGCAGCTGACCTGGCCATTAAGCTCTGCTAATATTTGTTCTTTTTGCTATGCTGAGGGAGGAGGGATTGAGGGCATAGAGAGGAGAAACACGGGGCAATCTATCTTTTTTCAGTATTGCCACCAAAGCTTGACAAAAGGTCCCTGGGGTCCCAGGGCCTTTCAAGAGTTAAAAGGGCCTTATAAGAAAGATGGGGACAAACATTTTAGCAGGGCCTGTTGTGAGAGGACAAGTGGTAATAGTTTTAAACTAAAAGAGGGTAGGTTTAGAATAGATCTAAGGAAGAAATTTTTTATGATGAAGGTGGTGAGACGCTGGCACAGGTTGCCCAGAGAGGTGGTAGATGCCCCATCCCTGGAAACATTCAAGGGCAGCCTGATCTAGTTGAACATCTGGCCTAGATGACCTTTAAAGGTCCCTTCCAACCCAAACTATTCTATGATTTTATGATTCTATGATCTGATCAAAACTCCATGTGAAATTATGTCATTGCTTATAGTAGTTTCTTCTTTTCTCCATCACAAAATCCAAGCTTTATCAGAAATAAGACCCTGGTTTTGTAAACAAGGGACGATATTTTAGGACGTCTTGGTGAGTCTGCATTGTGTTCAAACAGCTGCCTGATGATTTAGCTTGTAGTCATGCACTGAGCAAACTCTAACACTGAGCAAATCATTCTTATCTGATTACCTTCATAGCTTATTTGTGTGATAATTTGGGAATCATTTAGATACGGTAGCCATTTAATCAACAATCATACCTAACATGAATATGATGTTTTCTAATTTTGTTTTCATGTACAACTCAGATGCAATGCCTCCATTGAAGGTGAAGATTAATTATACGTTAATTAATGGCTATTTATAACAAAGGTCATGAAATTAGTTTCTGTGACCTCATTACCATGTTACATGCAATCTAATTAACCGATACAAAGCTTGCTTCTATTGCCAATTATAATTTTAAAGTGATAGATTCTCTATATAGGTACATCTGACATTTTCTAGACTGTTGCTGATCTAGGAAATGGATGAAGGCAGATAAAGAGCACTTACTCCAAAAAAATCCATACTATTGTCCTTACGATGGTAACAGAAACTAAGGCACAGCTGCTCAATGATTCAGATTCTGACTCTCTGAGCACATTTCTCTGAAAAAAAGTAAAATAAACGCCACAACTTTTTCTTTTAGAACTTTAGAAAAATTTTTTAGTCCTTGGATTTTCCTACAGAATTAGATATATGACTGATATACATAATAATGATGCTATGATTCTGTATCATTAATAATGCATGAAAAATAATACAAGAAAATAAACAGCCAGCATTTTAAATAAATGGTGAGACGATACAATCTATCTGCCTGATTCTATGTACCATACTGCCTACACGACTCACGCATTTCCTTCCCCACAAACATTAGAGGCTTTTGCCCAGTGAATCCCCCTCCAGCTGCGGGAAACAGCCTTCGTGCTCATAGTCTAGGGTGCCATTCTACACAGAGCCAAGAAATTCTTGGAAGCAAAGAAATTGTTTGTCAAAAGCTGCATTTTATTGTTGCCCCCAAACTGTTCACAGACTTAAGCTGAATGCACTTAACAATTGCAGCTGGAAATACTGTTGGCCAAGAATAATTGAGGCTGTGATCCACCAAAGAACACAATAGCAAGGGCAGGCTTTTACCCAATGATCCAGTGACTCATGACACAGCACAGCTGCAAGAGACCAAGGCACAACTCCCCGTGCATAAAGGGAGCTGAACCTCTTTTCCCTTCCAAAAAATATCCTGACTGTGGGTTACGAAAAATCCTGCGGCAGGGTCCTCTTGATTCCCTCTCTTTGGATCCTGTTGGACCTCTTTAAAAGCACTAAAATACTTATGAGAGAGGATCCAGAAGAAGCATGGCTGCAGGTGAGGAAGGCTGGTGGGGGAAGCGTTGCTTGCAGCCCTTTGGCAGAAGCCAACAGAAGCCTTTGACTCTCTTCCAGGCAAACCCAGACCCAGAATGGCAGAAATGGTTTTGTTTAGATTTTAGACATACTAATAGATACGTGTAAAGGAGCTTGGAATGTCCTTCATCTCTGTCATTCCCGTGCTTTTATAGGCAGCGTACGAAAGTTCACACTTGCTCACACTTGTCTCAAGTGACCACGAGCCCTAAAAATCTGGAGCCCATCTTTGCTTACAGACCTCTACTGACTTCAATAGAGTTTTCCAAGCAAATAATGTATCTCTTGCCATTAAATGACTCCTATTTTTTATTCTAGTGGTAATTGATGACAATTGGTTGTAAGAATATGATTGTCCCCCCAAAAAACTAAAATCTTGCCCTGTGTTGACTCTTCCCCCTCCCTCCAAATGTGAATATTGACACACTGGAGTATTTAGCTGATGAGTGTTCAAGAGGTACCAGGAGAATTTGGTGCTTGGCTTGGTTGAAGCAACAGTATGCAATTTACAGAAGAGCAATGGTGAAGTGACACTGTTGAAAAACAGGGTTTCAAAGGAGAAAGAGTTACTTTAAAAAAAATGCAGACAG
>KZ505801.1:855096-866648 GCA_002844005.1 Limosa lapponica baueri | reverse complement strand
AAAAAACCAACTTACTTTATTAATGATCTCCCCATGAAATAGATGGTTATCAACCACTCCAGTTAAACACGCGAAAGGTGAGATGGCAGATATGCTTTTGGTGTTGTCCATCAAATAAGATGCTAGTTCAGAGCCATGCCAATTCTTAGATGTAAAATCTAGGCAAGAAGTTTCAAATACAATGTAAGCGATACAGACACAAGCTCCCTTTCAGCAATCCATTTTAAAAGGAAGGAATTTTCAGTTCAGTAGGTAATGATAGGAAATAGTCCTCTAAACGTACATCCTTGATACATTTTTGTTTCTTTTGTTCATAAGAAACTCTATGCAATTGATTATATTATATAAGAAATAGCTTTCTAGTGGTGAGAATAATTACATCTCAACCCTCCCTTCGCAACTTAAACCTTTCTCCTTGACTCAGCTGTAGCCGAAATTGCCAACAGCATGAAGTTGGGCCAAAACCAAAGGGAGTGTTACAGTTAGAAGGCTTATTTTACCTCCATCTTTTATTCTGTCCTGCGTTGAAGAAAAACAGGTTTATTCAACCTGTACTCACAGGTCTTAATAGCTAAACACCTAATAATCTTTATTGCTCTTCTTTGGACTCCCAGCCAACATTTCTCTTGAAGTCTTGAGCTCTAAAGAATTAATATTCTAACTGGGGCCCTGTTACGGCTTGAGTATGTGAAGGTTGTTGCATACAAACACTCTGCTTTATGCAACCCAGTATGAATTTCTGGTTTTACAACAGTGTGGCATTTCAGTTGGCTTATGGTCTGCCTATAACTTCCATCACTGTCTGTAGAGGACCTGTCTAGTTATTTCTAAAAATACTTGTACTTTTGATTTTCCTTTTCTAAATAGAAACTTTTTCTTTCTTTTGAAGTTGTCAACGATACTTTCAATCCTTATGCTGCAACCTTTTCTGCTTTGTGTTATGGTAAGTATGCTGGAGTTACACTGTTTATGGCATTCACAAAAATATCTGAGGAGTTTAACGTATTTTTTTTGCAGCATTGCCCAAGTTATGGTAAGTACAAAAGTCTCTACCACCTCTTGAACTGGACATGGCTTGATCTTGTATTTCTGTTTCTGCATATTTAAGGGAAAGTGTTTCTTTCAAAGTGAAACAGCTTCAGCAAAATGGGAAGAATGCAACTATATTACACCTTCTATTTAAACAAGAAAATTTACTATTAGGTACAACAGGAAATTCAATTTCCACAGCTCACATCATGGGTGAAAACAGCATGAGTAACACTAATATCTATAAAGGAATATATATCCTGAAAATGCAAGGCAACCCGTACTTTGCTCTTCTACTTTGGAATTCCATCATTTTGGGATTTACAGCTCTTAATTTCCTACATTTTTCAGGTAACATATCAAGGTGTGAAGTCCCTCCATTGTTAAAATAAGCCATCTTAAATTGACACATGAAAAAATAGAATTTCTCTATAGTGTTGATATTGTTATACCATTATGCAGCACTTTCCAGTGCTCTGTACTGGAAATGGAAAACTGCTATTTACCATCTCAAGTCATACATAGTACTCAATCTTGTTTTGCATTCACCTTATCTGTTTATCTCCCTCAGTGACTCACCTTTGTATTAAGTTGACATCTACTTTATACAAAACTTTATCATCCAGGTATCCCCAGACTTGAAACTCAAAGCAGGTGATAAGATATTGGTTATTGGACCTCATTTATTGGCGTAAGTAACCTAATTGATTTAAAAAATGGTGCAACATTTTTCTTTAACTGTTAGTTCAATCTTAAGGCTGTTCAGATGTTGAAACTCTAACCTTTGTATGACTGTGACAGCAATTCAAGTATTTGAGGATGTGCAAATGCATTGATGATTAGATACAAAGGCTCTAATTCAATAATTACACTTAATAGATTTTTTCCTTTTATAAAAAAGTCCCTTTGATTTTTATTTCCTCTACAAAACAATAAAAGAATAGCAACTATAATGATCCATTTCCTGTACAAAGCTTCTACCATACACAATACAATCTCTAACGGTTGTAATCCAAAAGTGAAATAGAAATTGTACCTCTTTATTAGCATGTCTGAAGTCACCATTTTTCTTTACAAAATAAGAATTAACCTAACTTTCCTAGTAAAATCAATTTCACAAATTATGAATATGCATTAATTTTTCACTTCCTACCTGTCTTTGACAGTGGAAGTCTGTATTCTTGTTCCATATCTGCCAGCTTGGCAGCTGTCAGAAGAAAATGAGCAAAATTTTCCTCTACTTTGGTGTTGTACTCATTTACAGCATCTGCAAAGTCTTTTGGCAGATCCTCCAGAAAGACCTGAAATAACATGCAGTTTGTTGCTTAATTTGGGTTATTTCTCCAAAAGCGTCAGTTCTACACTGGCATATAGATAAAATATTAGTACACACATAGCATATTAGTAGACAGAAGGAAAGAGTACAGCTCCAAACTTTACCCAACTTCTCAGGCTGCCTGATCATCTAGAATTAATGGATCTTAAAGATGAACACGAATTTCATGCAAAAAAAGGTATAGAAGATAAACAGTTAAGTATAAAATTCATAGATTTTTAGTCACAGAATACTTGGCCAACAGCTTATTAAAGATATTTCAGCTTCCTATAAAGGGCCGCCTTTCCCAGATCTTGGTGTTCAGCAGGTTCCTTACCAACACGACAGACTGATGCTTTGCTGCCATGAGCCACAGCAGTCCCATAATCCCTCCTACATGACCAGCCAATTTTCAGATATAAATAACACTTTTCCGCTTCGAATGCTTGCTGGAAACTGGCCACATAAGCATCTTGTGGAATATTTCCTTTGTTGTTCCAGCCATAGCTTTGTCCTCCAAAATCTTAAGGCTTTGCGTAGAAGAGCCAATAGGAGCACATTACAAGTGTTTTGCTTCCTGCCTGTACCCGTGGTGTGTTAACTTTGTGCATAACTAATGTTAATGCTCATCCTACTAATATTGTCCTATTTTTGGTAAAAGCCCTATGTCTATAGTGTCATGTACCACACAGCGTGCTGGTGTCCTTCTAGGTATGTGTGACAAAAAGCTACAGCTCCTTAGATGGAGACAAAATTCTCGCAAAGGGAGGAGAAGAAAGTAAATTGCCATTTGGGGAAGAGATACTTGAGTTGTATTGTACAAAGAAACGCTGTGTCATTTATACTTTTACATTTTGCAATATCATGACAGTAACTGTATAATTACTGCCATCACTAAAACATATTTGAATAATCTGGTACTTTTCATTTAACCTGACATTCAAATGCTGCTTCTGTGGTTAAATCAGGGCTTCTTTATTTTAATCCCGTAAGTACTTTTTTCATTATTCTAGCTACGTGTATTGCATGTAGGTGGCAAGGTGTTGGGAGGGAGAGGAGGTGTACATGGTTCAGGACTGTCTGCTGTGAGAAGCCAAGGGCTGCTGCGTGACAGACACAGCCAGCTCCCATGGCCCCACCACAGGACAGAGCTGAGCCCATCAGGTGCAGCACTTCTGTGAAAACTTACTTAAGAAAGGGCAAAAACGTCACAGAGGCAGAGTTAGAAGCCACAGTGCTGACACCAAGATCAGAGAAGGAGGGGGAGGAGTGCTCTGGATGATGAAGTGGAGATTCCCCTGCAGCCTGTAGCAGAGACTTCCCTCTCAGTGGGGCTGCCGTGCAGGAGCTGTTATCCACACTGCAGCCCATGGAGGACCCCACACCAGAGGAACTGTGTGTTTCCTGAAAGAACTACAGCCCATGGAGTGCCCACACTGGAGCAGTTTTATCCTGAAGGACTGCAACCCATGGAGAGGTCTCATCCTGGAGCAAGAATGATGTGTAAGGAGGAAGGAGCAGCAGAGCAAGCTGTTAAAAATTCCATCACAACAATTCATTTCACAGCAGCTCTGCCCTACTTGGGGTGGGGGGGAGCTATAGGAGTCAGCAATGAAGGAGTAAAGTTGAGCCTGGGGAAGGGGAGGGGGGAGCGGTGGTGTTGAAATTTTTATTTTTTTTGTTTCTCACTACCAAAATCTATTTTAATTCACCAAAATTCAACTAAATTTTCCCCAAGTTGAGGCTGTTTTGCCCATGATTATAACTGACAAGCAATCTCCCTGGTTTTGTCTCAACCCATGAGCATTTCCATCCTGTTTTGTCCCCCATCCTGTTGAGATGGAGAAGTAACAGAGCAGCTGGGTGGGCAGCTATCTGTTGGTGCCCCAGACTACTCTACATCCATAATGACACTAGTCTTACTGACAAAAGGAAACGAGTTCACTGAAGTGGTACACAACAGAAGTTACAGTAAAGACCAATGCTTTCTCTACCTTTGACTGGCAAAATTTTTGTTTGTATTTCATTGAGCAGGCTGGAAGATGTCTTCTCCCAAATAGGTTTGCTAGAATGAGAACTAGCTTTTCCAGGACATCTTCTGAAAAAACAGTTGAGCCTATGTCAAAACAGAAAGTACTTGGGTTAAATATGAAAGTATATAAAGTTTTGTTTGGTTTTTTTTTTTTGTTTAAAATAAACAAGTCCTATTCAGGAGTTTCCTTCCCAGCTGCCATTGTCATGACAGAGGTTATGCACAGCTTTGTTGGATAAAGATCAATTCGTTACGTACAAAAAACTCTGGTAGATAATTAAGCAACTAATACATAAAAATTAACACTGTATTCTTAAATATTCACATACTGCAGTATATCTCAGAATGGATTTTACTCATGCAATGACACATTAGTAGTACTTCATTTTTTAAAAATTGTTGATATTCAGAGCGGTCATCCACCTTATTTGCTACACGGCATTCAACTCTTGCTCGGGAGTCAGAATTACTGATTTTTCTATGCATAGCATTCTTCTCTACCCCACCAGAATGTTTCACAAACAGTAAATTCAGGTTCACGATACCAGCGTTGCCATATGTGTGCTTTGGCTTTCTCAGACAGAAATATAAGCATATAGAGACTATGTAGAAGCAGAGGCCAAGGACATGAGGATGAAGGGTAGGCAGCAGAAGGTGGCAGCAGAGAGAAGGTACCCAGAAAATTTCAGAACTGTTGGGCTTACAGAGCCTGCCAGAGACTGCAATTAAGATGCATAGAGTATTATTTACCTTTAATTGGCTGGCACAATTTGTGGAATAAACCTTTCACAAGAAAGCTCACTAAAACAAAATTTGAAGGTTCGTGATAGTACAAGTGTGTCACAAGTCCTGCAAATCCTATGGGGTTACCCCCTTGATCCAAGTAGCCCTATTTAACGTAAAAGCAAAACAAGCTTAGTTGTGAAAGATGAACTTGGATACGACAGAAATATAAAACGATTGCATTTAGAACAATAGTCGTTCAACCTAATGCACAGGTACCTATTGAGACCATTCAGTTTCCACTAAAAGGCAAAAATTTGTCCTTACTGAAAAACAAGTCACCAACTATTTGAGCATTTCCACGAGATCTTCATCTCCCTGTGCAAAGCACAGATCTTGACTTCATAGTTTTACTGCCAATTTTGATCATGTTGCAAAAGAAAATTGCATACAGTCACCAAAGTAAGATTTGATTACACTTCCACTAAAAAAAACCTATTAACCCAAATGTTTGATGGGATAAAAAGCACAGAAAGCCGTGATCTGTCAAATATGTTGCTGTTTGGGTGCTAGAAGCTTATATAGTTTCAAAAAACAAGTGAAACTCGTGGAATAAAACTCCATAAAAGGCTATAAATGCAAGGACACCTCTCCTCTCAGAGATCACTCTGCATCATGCCCTGTAAGAAAGTAGGGAGTATCCAGAGAATCGTCATTATATGGTTGCCCTTTATTATTTTTCTTTTTATTTTAATACAGTTCCCTGGGAAAATTATTGGAGACAGGCTACTAGGTATGTGGGCCAGGTTTTGTCCAGTTCTTACACTAATTGTAACTTTTTGGAAATACTACTAGTGTCTCTTGTACATTGACTGGATTCTTCTCTTCAAAGGGAATCACAGACTCCTGGTCTCACATACAAGGGCCACCCAGCTGAGGAGGCAGAAACGTTGGTTAGGGCTCACACTGGCAGCAGGACTGGGAAATCTGGACACAGATTATTGGTGCCTCTTACTGTCTGTAGCTCTCGGCTGTAAACCAAAATGGAGTAATATATAAAAACTTTCCAAAATGGTACCCATCAAATTGAAACTACTCCTACGAATATGTACACCACTAATTTTCAGTCAGATATACTTCCTAAATTTTTGTTAGAAATATAATTCCTCCCAGCATTTTGGAAATCATGTCATCCTTCGTATGTTTTAAACCCCTCTCATTTCACATCCGTGCATCTTCATATACAATATAGATGCACAACTCTTACTTTGCTAATCAATTTGTGATCATATAAACCATACCATAAGACTTTCCCCATTGAATTTATTCCTTAACATAAGTAGCTCAGAATTAACCACAAACTTAAAGCACCCTAATTTTATCTGTTTCCTTAAATTTCTTTCTAGCAGAAAGAGATAGCTTGTTGCTATGGAATAAAAAATATGTGGTTCTTTAAATGAAAGCATACTAACACAAACAAATGAGAATCTGTAGATTTAAGAAGAATTACCCCTTATGAGAACAAGTTAAAACCTACCTCTTTGACAAGGAATTGCAAGGAAAATATAAAATAAATTTTTAATATTTCAGCATATCTTTCTTTTCTGAATGACATCAGTGAGTGCTTCAACACTGACAATGCCTGGTCAAACAAACAGGTTAAAAAAAAAAAAGATGAAATTAGAAATCCAAGGCAAGGTTGATATTGTAACAAGCAAAGAAATTCAATATCCAGCTTTTATGCTTTGTTTCATCAATTGGTTTTCAGGGTAAAAAATGCTGGGTGGGGATTACGTTGTATTTTTATTCAAATTGAATGCCTAACTGCTGGAAATCCTTGTGAAAAAGCCCATCCTCTGTCTGCCAGATGGGTGTGGCAAATTTTCTAAATTTATGCTGAGGTTTGTAAAGTTAGTTACATGAAACTCATATAGAGATCTACAAGACAAGGATTTAAATATCATTAAACTAAAAGCAGGAAGTTTTGAAATTATTCCTTACACTTTAACACCATTTTAATGTTTTAGTATTTAACACAGAATTTTACCAATTTATTTTGTTACCTTAAGACAACATGTCTGAGTTCATTCAGTGAGTCCTTGAAAATAAATGTCTATATGCTGGAGTGGATGTAAAAAACAGATCATCGGAGGTAAGAGTTCCTTAATAATTACAAGAGGAGATCTCTGACTAATTTGTAATCATAGTCATGGGTTGTTTACTTAAATCACTGCACTAAGTGGCAAGAATAATAATTCTTTGATTCCAGAGAGTTAGTATGCGGATTTAAACAGATGAGTTATAGAACTTTCTCATTGTTTTATTTAAGTTAGCATTTCATAGCTCCCCTCTTCCCTACGGAAATGTATGGTCACATCTTTTCCTCAAATAAAGCTGAAATTTTAAATATTGGAAGACTTCCTGATTCTCCAGGTTAATGGAAATATTGCACAGAACAGTCAGTAAAAATACCTTCCTGCCAGTAGCTTTCTCTCTGATGATAATATTTATTGCAAAGAATAAATGCATGAAAATGGACAGTGCAATACTGCAGAGAAGACGGCAGACACACTAGAAACAGTCTGCAATTTCATTTGGAGGCAGACTGCTTACTTCTGAAGTGCATAACTTTCTGCTCATGTTAAGGAGACGTTATAATTTAATTAAAGTGCTATTAAGAAAAACATATTAAACCTTTGCTCTGGCATCTGCTTTGTCATCAGCCTTTGCAGCCAACAGCATGAGTCTCAATATTAAGGTAACAGTCAGAGGAAACTGGCCTTTCAGCTGCGGTACGTTGGATTTGAGAAGCCTTTCAACTTTGGGCAGTGGGATATCATAGAAGAAGACATTTCCAATCATATCTTGTCCCCGTCTTCCAGCTCGTCCTGACATCTAAGAATAAAATATTTAATAATTATGTTATGAAAATAATAAAATTATTAATTTTTAAGTAAAATATATTGAAGTTGCACATAATACTACCATCTATACAGTCTCAATAAAGCATTTATGCAGATTTATTAAAATAGTGTGTGCAAAGTATGTTGTACCTCAAATATAGCTGGTTTGCAAATGTGATGGGTTTATTTACGTTTTAAAATACAAACTTCCAAATTTGACAGAAGACGTAAACACTGACCAGGATACTTACATTCTCTCACATGCCTTTTTAACATTTATATGTTTTCAAGGTAAGTTTTAACTTAATTTATACCCAAACACCAGCTTTATTTTCAATTCACATTTAACTCTGAATTATTTCTGGGTAGATTTGGGGCAGAGGTAGTCTCAGTATGAATAAAGAGCAGGGAATATGAATAAAGAGTAGGGAGAAGCTGCCTAAGGGTGTATTCCCTTGTTTGGGTCACCTATTCTTGGTCAGGGCCGTTGCAGAGACCTAGCCCTTGTACCAGATGATGTGACAAAGCTGGAGTCATATCATTTATGTGCAGCAGAAGGGAGATGCACATAGGTCTGGCTACTGCACAGATCCACTCACACTCTAACACTTGAGAGCTACCTGCCAGGTGACACCATCAGCTCTATCTGTCTTATATGGCCTTTAATACACTGAGCAATTGTAGTATTTACATTGCTGAAAAAGGTCTTTTGACTACATACATTATTTGTGGGCTGGCAGTTATGAAACATCAGTAAAAATCACCTTAGCTAAAACTATTATTGTCACCAAAATGAACAATCAAAACTCAGAACATACCCAGAAGAATATGTCAAAGAAAAGACATTTTTCTGATTTTGTGTATGATGACAGCTACATGTGCACTGTTTACTAACGTGTACATTGTAATGTGTATACTACATGTGTACTAAGAAATAGGTGTTCTGTTTCCATACCTGTCTGTAATTTAGGGCATCTAAAAAGACAGAATCTTCAGCAAAGACAACAGATTTGCATGGCATATTGATTCCTAGAGCAAGTGTTGAAGTAGCTGTGACTACCTATAAAATATGAAACATTAATATCTATTAGAAATGGCAATATCCAGTTTAAAAAAACCACCTGTAATACCCAACATCAATTAACATGAATGTTACTACCATTTTTCATACAGCTAAACTTTAATCTGATGATTTTAACAGAGCTATGAACAAACAAGAATTTCACTCTTCAGTGTAGTTCATAATACTATTACATAAGCATATTAAACTTTTGTATCCTAAAAGTTTATATCGCATCTTTTATGGAACACAAATTGAAATATTCTGTGAAGACAGTACAAAATATCATAATGCTATACAGTTTGTTTAATTAAAAAAACATTGAGATGGCTGCTCTGGTAAAAGACAATAAAAAATGTTTTTATAAATACATTAACAACAAAAGGAGGGCTAAGGGGAAACATAGTGACAAAGGCTGAGGTACTCTTAAAGATTGAAGCAAAGAAGATATTAAGTAAGATCAGTTGTTGTCTGGGTATCCAGACCCTTGAGATGGATGACAGGGATGGGGAGTAGAATGAAGGGGAAACGGTTAGTGACCCACTACACCATTTAGACACACACAAGTCTATGGGGCCAGATGGGATCCACCCAAGAGTACTGAGGGAGCTGGCGCAAGTGCTCAGCAAGCCACTTTCCATCAGTTATCAGCAGTCCTGGCTAACTGGGGAGGTCCCAGTTGACTGGAAGTTAGCAGATGTGACACCCATCTACAAGAAGGGCTGGAAGGTGGGTCTGGGGAAGTACAGGCAGGTTATGGAGCAGATCACCTTGAGCGCCATCACACAGGATGTACAGGACAACCAGGTGATCAGGCCCAGTCAGAATGGGTTTATGAAAGGCAAGTCCTGCTTGCCTAACCTGATCTCCTTCTATGAAAGGTGACCCACTCAAGTGATGAGAGAGAGGCTGTGGATGTCGTCTACCTAGACTTCAGTAAAGCCTTTGACACTGTTTCCCACAGCATTCTCTTGGAGAAACTGGCTGCTCATGGCTTGGATGGGAGTACACTTCACTGGGTAAAAAAATCCTAGGTGGATGGCTGGGCCCAAGGAGTTGTCATGAATGGAGTTAAATCCAAGTTGTGTGGGAATGTTGATCTGCTCGAGGGTAGGAAGGCTCTACAGAGGGATCTGGACAGGCTGGATTGATGGGCCAAGGCCAGTGGAATGAGGTTCAACAAGGTCAAGTGCCAGGTCCTGCACTTGGGTCACAACAACCCCATGCAGCACTAGGGGCTTGGGGAAGAGTGGCCGGAAAGCTGCTCAGCGGAAAAGGACTCAGGGATGTTGGTCGACAGCAGGCTGAATGAGCCGGCAGTGTGCCCGGGTAACCAAGAAGGTCAGTAGCATCCTGGCTTGTATCAGAAATTGTGTGGCCAGCAGGAGGAGGGAAGTGATCGCCCCCTTGTACTCAGCACTGGTGAGGTTGCACTTCAAATACTGTGTTCAGTTTTGGGCCCCTCAGTACAAGGAAGACATTGAGGTGCTGGAGCATGTTCAGAGAAGGGCAACGAAGCTGGTGAGGGGTCTAGAGCACAAGTCTTTTGAGGAGTGCCTGAGGGAACTGGGACTGTTTAGCCTGGAGAAAATAAGCCTGAGGGGAGACCTTGTCACCCTCTACAACTACCTGAAAGGAGGTTGTAGTGAGGTGGGGGTCAGTCTCTTCTCCCAAGTAACAGGCAATAGGAGAAGAAGAAACAGCCTCAAGTTGCGCCAGTGGAGGTTTACATTGAATATTAGGAAAAATTTCTTCACCAAAAGGGTTGTAAAGCATTGGAACAGGCTGCCCAGGGAATTGGTTGAATCACCATCCCTAGAGGTATTTAAAAGACATTTAGATGTGGTGCTTGGAGACACGGTTTAGTGGTGAACTCGGCAGTGTTAGGTTTATGGTTGGACTCGATCTTAAAAGTCCTTTCCAACCTAAATGATTCTATAATTCTATGATAAGCTAACCTGAAGGATAGAAACTCTTAGTTAGAAGTAAAGTTTTACAGCTATCAGTTCACTTATTTTATTTTATTTGTTTGGATACCTTCATGTCAACATTTTTTAAATGAGCATGACAAAGTCAATGCAACGTATTTTACCACTGGTGAAAGGTACACTATATTTTTTAATTAAATATATGTAGTAACTAAAATTAAAAAAAAAGAACTGATTCTAATTAACCAACCTTGATATATCCCATCCTGAAAAGCATCTCCACTACTTGTCTTTCCCTGGCATTCATAGATCCATGATGATACCCAATGCCCCTCAGTGCCATCACTTGCTGCAGGTAACCTCTTCTCTCAAACCTAAGTCGACGAAAAACCTTCCTCAAAGTCTACAAATAGAAAGAAATGTCAAGTATTAACCACAACCAGGTGTTAATGAAAAAAAGTCTTATCTGATAAAATTCCAAGCACTACAGACAAATATAGCTGTTTATGATCTTCAGTGAACCTGAAGCCCAAAGTATATAATTGGATGTATACCATAAGTA
>KZ505801.1:810828-838824 GCA_002844005.1 Limosa lapponica baueri | reverse complement strand
TCCTGAAACAGGGCTATATTTTCACGTCTTTATTCCACCCGAAAATGTCCAAAGTCACTCGCTCTCTTGGTTAAAGGGAGTGGAAGTTGAATACTGAACATGAATTTGGCCATCATACCTTGCTCTTTGCAGTGTTTCTTCCACACTTCTAAACAGGCAGACAGTCCTGTCATTTCTACGCTGAACTTCACAGATTTACTTTTAAGGGTCTTGAGAAACTTCTCCAATTTATTTATTCCAACAGTCAGATTTGCTTCTATTTCCTTTTCAATTGGTGTACACAAGGATTTCCATTGCTCCTGTTCTTTCTTTTCTTCTTTAGTTTTCAGTCGCTTGTTGTTCTCCTCTACAATTGTTTCTGCTTTACTTTTCTATCCAATAAAATGAAGATATTTAGAATTAACCATCACTGTGTGCAAGCATCATCGAACAAAAGCTGATCCATAAACTCAGTCACAGCAGGTACATTATAATTTTCAATTTATCTGTTTGATACACTGTGTTTTGGGAACTGTTTAAAATTGTACTTCATTTTGAAGGAAGTATAATTTCTGAATCCCAATATATGTTGTTCAAACGAGCTTCCCTAAGCTTCATTTTAGGTCAGTACAAAGCTTCACAAGTAGAATAAAAATGCACAAATGTGGACAAATGAATTAGCAGATGTCTGAAAGTTAAATTTCAACCTTTTATTTTATACATGAGTAATAGTAATTCTTGCCACATCGAGATGCTTTTCAATAAATTGAATACAATTAAGAGATCAACCTTACTTGAAGTTAACAAAGTTATTTTATATATGGACTTTTACAGATAATTCAACAGGCCATAATCTCTAATCCACAGGACAGTCTATTATGAAATATTACTCAAATTACTATTGCTGAGTATTGTTCATAAGTATGCAAGTACATGCTACATACCCTGTGATGTCTGATAATGTTCACATAGTTAGCATTAATTGCAATATCTACAGGATCTTTCACAGAGAATGTTTCCAAATAGTGCAGGGAAATAAATAACTGAATAATGTTTTTTTCCAGTGTTTCGCAATAGTTTCTTAAAAGAAAATTAAATTCCAGAACTCCCGAATTTAATTCTGACTTCCCAGGAACTCAGTTTCCTTCACTCTACATTGTAATACTGGTCATAAGCTAAAACCTATCAGCATTTACAGAGTTCATATTTATTTTTTTTTTTATTTACTTGTACCTGTGAAAATATCATCACTCATTAGTATTCCTAACTAGGAACAAAAATAGTTTTGCCAACTTGCTAATTAAATTTGAAGTACAAAGGCAATTTAAATTTCTTCAACTGAGAATTCCTTGTGCATTCAGAATATAAAACTTCAGCTGTATGACTCATACAGTAAAAATCCTTTCCTGGATAACACAAAAAAGATTTGGAAAGAGCAACATGAATATACTCACATGCTTTTTATGTGTCTTTTTACCAGCAGCAGTAGCATTCCCTGACACATCCTCTTGATGCACAATAAATTTTGAAGTGCTGTCTTCCAAAGTGCTTCCATAAAAATGACGAAAAGTCTGTAACTTTTGTATTTGTCTTCTTTCTTCTGGATCTTTGGATTTTGCTGCAAACAGATATAATTGATTAAAAAAACACTCTGACAGAATTCCAGGATAATCTATTTCCAAGAAAAGACACCAAGGTAATGGATAAATTTCCTAAAAATTCCTCATTGACCTAAAGGCCAAAAACACATTTTGAAAGAGGCTGGCTACCAAGACTCACTGAAATCCAACAGTACTCTGAATTATCTGAGAGAGAAGCAATAGATTCAATTCAAACTACTTTAGGCTTACACTCACAATATTGGAAAACTTAACAATCAGGATGCCTGGAAAGAAACTATAATTGAGCAAAACATCTAGGCTTCTCACACACTCCACGAAAATAGGAAGGTGTCTTCTGAAGGCAATTCAGGTGATCAGAAAGAGACCTCTTCCCCGTGAAAACAAAGAGTCTGGCATCAGAACATAAATAAATAAAGCTTCTGGAAGAACACTTCCGCCAGCCATTGGAAGATACTGAACTGAGCACATAGTTACTTCCACACTCATGCCTAAGTATCTCTCTCTGCCCTAGAATCAAAACAACTAGTCAATTTCCGAGCGTGAAGACCCATTTCAGAAAATCTTTCTGTTTTTCACAAGAAAGACTGAGATGACACGTGTCAGCATTCAAAGTATTTATGCAAGGCACAAGAGAGGAAGGCCCTCTCTTCAACTGGAGTGGACATAAACTTTCCAACCCCAAAATTATGGAAGGTGCTCTAGCTACTATTCTGCAGGCTATGCTCTCCAAACTTCCTGTTGAAATCATAGTGCACAAAATAATGCAAAAAATCATCCAGTAAAACAGATGAGCACATGGAGCCCTGGTTTCATAGGTAAAGTGGTGCAAGTACCCATTCAGTAAATGCTTCTAAGTCACTGAATGAAAACCATAAGCAAGACTGGAAGTACCAACAGTAATCCATGACTTCTCAACTCCTGATAGGTTTTTCACAGTTTAATTCGCTGTATGATGCAATAGATGATGGGAACATATTTGAGAGAAAGTTTTGTGTGCTTGCTGGTACAGAGAGTCTCATATAATTCAATATGCAAATCTAAGATCAAAACTAAGTCCATGGTCTGATTTCCTTAGTATCTCAAACTGGAAAGAACTTAAAAGAAACTATGATGCATAACGTCAAGAATTATGATACAAACAACTTTTGGTTACTTCTGTGCTGGTTTTAGTGGGATAGAGTTAAATGTCTTCAAAGTAGCTTTTATGGGGCTATATTTTGGATTTGTGATCAAAACAGTGTTGATACCACAGGGGCATTTAGTTACTGCTGAGCAGCCCTTACACAGCATCAAGGCCTTTTCTGCTTCTCACATCACCCCACCAGCAAGCAGACTGTGATGGCAAGTGATGGCATTCGTCTTCCCAAGTAACCGTTACACATGATGGAGTCCTGCTTTACCTAGAGATGGCTCTAAACACCTGCCTGTCGATGAGTAGTGAATGAAATCCTCACTTTGCTTTGTTTGTGTGCACAGCTTTTGCTTTACCTATTAAACTGCCTTTATCTCAACTGACGGGTTTTCTCACTTTCGCTCATCTGGTTCTCTCCCCCATCCCACTGGGGTAGGGGGGAGTGATCAAGCGGCTGCGTGGTGCTCAGTTCCCGGCTAGTGTTAAACGACAACAACAACTTCTTTTACTTCTTATTTTAATTCTGCTCTCAAAAGATAAGACTGGCTATGTGTGTACTGTGAAAAAATCAGAGCAGATTTTGCATATGTATGGTGTGCTTACCAAGCATTATCCAAACTATATATTTAAATGCTAAACTGCACATGTACATACAGTTTGCTTATATAAATCTGTGAAACATTTCGCAAGCAAAAGGGAATGTATGGTGAATATCTGACCACAAGTGCTCATTCTGTTATACTTATTAGAACTATTTAAGATTATTCACAATGCATATACATCATGCACAGGAACATCAGTCTAAGTATAATTTAGCTATTTTGCAGCTCTAGGTTGGCAAGTATTTATACAGTTGCAAATATTTTCTGAAATGAGAAGTCCTTCTCCAAAACCATGAGAACCTTTACAACACTGCTCTAGCCATCACAGACACATGGGCTTTGTGTTAGTTTTTCTTACCATCAGCATTGCACCGTACTCGCTCATATTCCTCAGACAAAGGTCTATCAGAATGCCAGTGACGAAGCTCATCAAATTCCTTGTACTTAATAAGTGAAGTAATTGCAGGATCATTGCTGAAATAGTCAAACATTAAACAGAGAAGAAATTGCCTTTCAGCATCTCTAATGAAACATTTAAAACATTCAAAAAACTGAATATTTATCAAATCACAATTTTACGGCAGAAAATGGCAGAAAACCACCATAGGGTTTAATATATATATTGTGTCAAGACAGCCTCAGTTTTTCAGAAAGAATTACTAACAAACAAGTTCCATTTTTTCACTTATTTTCATACAAATTAATCACAGAATGCAATGTAACTACGTAACTCATACACTGACTGAAACTTCCTCACTGAGCAGCACAGAACCCACTTCAACAAGCAGCAGAGCAAATGTAAAGAATAATCTCTTCTTTTTTTTCAGTATTTTTATTTAATGTTTTTATTTTCCTGAAATCAACCTGAACTTTGCAATTTAGGATAAGGCCTTTCAAACACAAATTATACATTTAGAAAAACAGTTCCAGAATGTAGAATAAGAATCAGAGACTATAATGCAAACAAATAACAGTATCAGAAAATACGGATATGTTGACTCTTATCCATTCTTGTTCTGCACTTTCTGTTACTATTTACACCAGTATGTGTGAACGTGAAAATTTACCCAGTCATAACAGAAGCACTTCTACATTTGTAAGAATTGAGCATAATATGGACATAAAGTGCAAGGGAGTAGAAAATAAGCCCATATAATGTTATTTCATTAGAATAAAATTCATATATGTACCTTTCTAAAACAGGTAGGTCTTTCAGAACATCTCCAGCATAATTTTCAACAAGATCAGATTTCACTGAGATAAGTCCAATGTTAGGAATTTCTTTTGCATAGTCTTTACAGAATAAAAAATAATTAATATTGTTTCATTAAGAATATATATACTTCCATATCATACTTGAAAATTCTGTCATGTCACATTATAAATTAAATTCTATAAAGCAAAATTTGCTAAAAGTAAGGAACTGTTCACAAGTTCCCCTTTTTCTGTTTCTTCTCAAGCATAAGAAGAATGAAGCAGACATCATTATTGCTTCCGTGTATTGCCTCATAATCCATTTTTGACACCTACGCTAACTTTTTGAATGCTACAACCCATCCCATCTCACAGGCATCTACTTTCCTGCACTGATTCCATAAATATGCACTTTCATATGCACTTGCAACTGCACTTACGTTAGATGACTAAAGATGACGCAACATTATGTATCCTTCCCATGTTTGAAGTCTAGCCACAACTTCAGTCTTCTAGGTCTCCAAAGGAGATACAGAAATAGGCAACACAAATACTGTGCCAGAAGATGCCTTAATATCTCACAGATAACAAAGAAACCATCTTTTTTTGCCTGCTAGAGCCCACTTTGCCCACTTGACATCTTTGAAACCAGCTGAAGAACATTCACAAACTCGAGAGTTACATTGCAGCCTTTACTGAATCTCTTACTAATTGTCTCTTCTAAAGATTTATACATGGTTTTAGGTTTAAAACAAGCATTTGAAGGTTGTAACAAAACAGGTTCTAAAGAAATGTCAGGTATCAGGCAAAAACGTCTACCTACTCCTTTCAGATATTCAGAACAGTTCTTGTAAGTGAGGTAAGAAAACAAATAATGTCTGAGCCAGCTATGCACTTCCCCAATTATGGGCTACTAAACAGAATGACGGTGTAATTTAAGACACTTATGGGCAAGTCAGATTTCTACAACCTTCAAGGACTGCAATATGAGCTACAGTGATGGCTGGACCCTCTACCAATATGGCAACAATTCTCTATTTCACTTAACTTGCTGCTCCATGCCCTGTATATCCTGTATAACCCTGTGTCAACATATACAAAGATGTTCTTCAGAGACAATCTTCCTGTCTTCATAATAATTACTCATAATTAATTATGAGGCTTTTTACTATTATGTGTATTACACTAATCGTAATGTTTTTTACAATACAGACAATGATTTGGGCTAGCAATCATGGAACTAAACCTAATTTCTACTGAGGTCAATAACAATACTTGTGCTGTCTACAGCGGAGTCAGAATTTCACCTGTAAGGCCTGGTCAGACTTATTTTGGCATCAGCTTCAAGTTTTGCTAGTGGGTTGAAAAAAAGGAGGAGAGAATCCATAAAGCATGGATTAGATCTGTGATCAGGATATCAGATCGCTACTCCTAGAACTTTTAGTGAGAGTAATGAAGATGATGTTTCCAACTGTATAATTTGTGGAGTTGTCAGTACCTCTCAATAATGTCTGCTCCTGTTGAAGAAATAGTTGGGAAGTCTTTCGTACTGGGAAGGCATCTCCAAAACTGTATTCCACAGCCAGTTTTGTTACAGTGTCCCATAAACATCGGTATTCATTCTCTATTTCTTTCCCCAATTCCTTTTTGAACTCTAATCCTGTGCAGGGAAGGAAAAAAAGGGAAAAAAATGGGGAAAAAAAAAGGGAAAAGGGGGGAAGAATGGGAGGGAGGAAGGGAAGGAGGGAGGGAGGGAGGGGAAAAGAAAGGCACTTTAAAATTAAAAGTTCCCTCAAACCGAATCTACCTATTCACCTATGCAACATCAGGCACAAAGACTTCAGTCCTATCCAAGGTCTTTGGTCATTAGAACAAATTAGAACAGAATGTTGTACATTCACAGTTTTTAATAGCCTAAGGTATAAACAATGGTACTCAAGAAGATGTATTTTTGAAAGAACACCAGACTTAGACTGCTTGTGGAAGTCTGCAAGCTCCACAGCTGAAGAAGAGTTTCTCTCACCTTCACCTCCTGCAGGGTAGGATCCTGAATTGAGAATTTTCTTTTTAGTGCCTAATAATAGGTGTCATTATAAAAATAAATGTTTCATATTCCTAATTTATATTTCCTTTGAAAATTCCTCTACACTTCCTTTATTGAGGTACATACAGGACATCTTGTGACTAGATTCATAAAGTGTTCTGATTTACTATCAGACAGACAGACACATGGCAGAGCATTTCAGGTAAACAGAATTACTCTGAAAAAACATTTGCTACAAATCTTTTTCCATACTTTCTTGCTCTGTCAGCTTTTGAATCTTAACATATCTGATGGTGTTCTTAAAGCTCCAGCTCCAAATGCATGTATTTATAAGACAATATATGATTTTGTCTGAATCAATCTCATCTGAAATTCAAAATATTATCCAATGTCTCAGTGACATTAGGGATCGACTCTAGTTTCCACTCTAACTCTGTTGCACCAAGACAAAATGAAATGGGTAGAAACCTGTCTAAAAAACAAATGGTTGAGGATACCCAAACAACAGTGACACAGAGCTCTTACTACCTAGGCTATATCACTCTTCCTTTGCATAAGTACAGGTGCCATACCAAAGATAGGACATGGTAAAGTATTCTGAATGACTACTGGTGAAAGACACTTTCATATGATATTTTCTAAACTTGGCTACAGAAAAAAGTTTCCCCATTATTCCATAAAATGTATCTACTATTATATGGGTAATTAGAAAATCATACTCATTTATGCTTGTACAAGCAGTTTCATTCTCATTTTGCAGCTTAATAAATTTAGAAATGTAAGAAAGCAAGCTGTTCAACAAAGATAAATACCTTTGGTATATTCGACCTCATAGTAATGTGCAATATTTCTGAGCAGTGAATCATCACTTAAATCAGACAGGTAAGTTAAATCCAATTTCCAACCATTTGTATCTCTTAGCTGTGTCAGAGAAAAATGCGTACACAACTGTTGCTGTTAAAATAAAGCAAACAATTAATTCTTACAGAGCACCTTTTCACGTGGAGGGATGAAAGCACCTCCAAAGCAAGGTTAACTACCACAGATCTCATTGACATGAAAACCAAGACACTGTTACTTGACTTCTCTGTGATCAGGAAACTGCCTTCACTGTTCTCCTTCACTGTAATAACCAACAATAAAAAGGCCTGACATCAAACTTCCCATAATGGATCCATCTAGCAAAAGGTCCATCTAGCCCTGTACCCTAACCCTAATGCTGGCTAACTGGAGATGTCTAACAAGAGGTCAAGTATAGAGATACTGCCCCAAACCCTCCCCTAGCTCTACTGATTCATGGCTCACAAGATTCCTGAATCAGGTAAGGATTGTGTCCAGCAGGTACATTATGTTCTTTGATCTCATCAGATGACTAAAGTCATCTTTATAAAGTCATTATAAAGGAAAATGAAAATTGAAATTACAATTGCACCTGATGACAGGGAAATTAAAACAGTGCTACATACCATTTTTATTAGTGGTAAAACTTGCTTAGTCCAGCAGGATTTCATGACCCTAATCTGAGCTCTTTGTGAAAGTGGCATATGAAGAAGAAAAGCGACTGTAAGACATTGCATTCTACAGAGGTCAGCTGCTTCTTCTGGAGATAGAGGATTACTTCTTCCCTGCTGAGAGATGACAGATAAAAAGTTGACCATGTCCTTCAGCAAAATAATTGTGCTCACTTAATTCAGCGATTTGCACTTTGTTAAAACAGCTAATAATTCTGATCTATTTAAACAATTCGTGCATTACAATTACTTGTGGATATACTTACTTCAAAATGAACATTCTTGTAGTGCTGGTAGACACAGATGTAGATGCATTGTAAAAAAAAAAAGAAATCTCTTTTCTGAAAAGAATATGACTATAAAAATCAAGACAAAACTTAATTGTCAGTGTGGCTAGAAATGTTATTATTTTAAGAGGAAAAGTTAATATCTAGATATAGGCCTACGCTCTTTTCTCAACTGCACAGCAAAAAGTCTGTACAGAAATACAGCTGTGCTAGCCCCTCGTAGCTACCCTGTAGTCTGCTGAATATGTGTCTCATAAAATATTACTGATATATTGCATCTGTGTTAACTTGATGAAAATATAAGGCTTGTAGTATGATCACAAAAATGATGTCATGACCGCACCTAGAAAGAAACCTGTTTTCTGAAATGTCTTGCTAGCTTAAGGAAAAGTGTATTCTCCTGTAAAAGCTAGTGTGCTATTGAGTATTAGGAAAATAAAAACAATGAGCGCAACTACCTTCCAAGGTAAAACTTCCTATAGAAGTAATTGCTCCTCAGGTAAAACTTCCCCCAGGAATAGCCACGGCCGCAGGGAGCACAACGAGACTGTGCTCCTTTGGAAAAGCTGCGGCCACAGTAATTACCTGAACCAGACCACTTACAGAGTGCGGTCACAAAGGAAGCAGCTGGGCCTCTCTTTAGCTTGGGATCTAGGACAGCCATCTCTCCTGTTAGCAATAAGCTTATGATCACTGTGCTGAAAAGATATTTAAAATATCCTTACTCTTGCTGATTGCTTTGTCTTTGCTCCTGTGGAAGTATTTGAATTTTTCAACATGTTGCTGTACAGTTTTAGTCCCACGGCACAAGCAAGAACGCAGACCACACGCCGAATGTCAGATCCTTCAGGCCACAGTTGTTTCAACAGACACACAGTCTGGCAAGCCTGCAGTCATAACATTATGAAGAGCACAAATGACCACTATAATAAAACTTACAAAAAAAAGGACAAATCTTATCCTTTACAGAGCTCTACAGAAGGAAAAAAACAAACAAACAAAAAAAAAAAGGATATGAAAACTACAAAAAGAAAAGTGCACACTATCGTTAATAAAAATAGCTCTTTTTTGTCATGTTCCTGAGGGCACCAACAGCCCTGACTGTCTCTGCCCAACGCCAGCGATGCCGCAGCAGGGCCGGTCTCCGGCTCCCCACAGCTCAGCAGGCTGACAGCCTGCCCCGGCCTCGGCCTGTTCCCAGGGAGGTGCCTGATGTCCTGCCCACCTTGGCTGCCCTGCTCTGGGCTGGGGCAGTGGGACAGGCCCTGGCTACCAGGCCCTGCCCTGCAGCCTCCAGGGGAGCCCCCCCACCCCAGGCCCCAAGGGAGCAGCTGCCCACCCTCGCTACGCCCTGACAATTTTTCTTCTCCTGGAGTATCTAATTATTGAACTTGCCTCAGGAAAGGTACTCATAATAAAACAAAATATTAGCAGTTGCCAGGCAGCTGTGTTTCTACTGACTTTAACATGCTTTCTAAGTAACAACATTTTTTTCTGGACTGAAAAGAAAAAAATCAGCTTGCTGGACCAGTACCATTCCCATTGAAGTCCAAGGAAGCCTTGCTGCTGTTCTCCGCAGGAGCAGAAGTACAGTCACAAAACTGCAGGGCAACTTAGCACTCGGGAAAATGGCAGAGGTATACTAGGCACTATTTTGTACAATATATACATAAAAATACCAAATTTTTAAGGTTAAAGAATTTTAAAATGAGATTAATGAATCCATTTAATCACACAAGCACAGACCATGCAACTGTGACCAAGCTCTTAAAAAAAAAAAAAAAGTCCCAGATTGTGAATACTTTAATAGTTAGCAGAGCGTGCAAGCCTTGGCAACTGCAACAGAGAGGTTTAGATGTTGAGATGTTGCTACAGACGAGGTTACTCCTGGCAGCAACACCGACTCTTGCCCGCTGCTGCTTAAAGCACCCTCTTGCACCCTCCCCTCAGGAGCCAGCTCCTGCCGTGGGGGTGAGGCAATGGCCACAGTGCACCCAGAGGGTCACAGCCATAGCCCCCCATGTGGCTAAGGGTGGATTTATGCCACAGATGGTGTTTTGTGCTGAATGGGCTGGTTCCCACCTTCTACAAGATAAATGCAGTCACCAAGATGAGAACACCCCCTTAAGTGGCACCCCACCGATCAGCTTCCAGCTGAACCATCCTACTTTAGTGAACTTTAAAAAAAGAAACAACTTTGGGCTGCTGTGAAGAAGAGCTGGCATAGAGACCTTCTCAGACCCAGGGCATCACTTCACAATAAGGAAGAGAGTTCTGGCTAGGAAAGAATTTCAGGTAAAAGAATGGAGAAAGACAGTTAATCTGAGGAGGAAAAAAGAAAAATTATCAGAAGTCCAATTACCTCTTTTTGTATGCTTTTCAGGCCCAGCTTGAGATGTTCATATAGACACATCAATGGTTCTTTGTACCTGACTAGGTTTTCACAGGCAAATTGCAGATCATGTTGATACTAAGAAGTGCAGAAGTCAAAGTTATATGCAAAAGTCAACAGATACGATGCATCAGCGACTACTAGCCTCAGACAGAATCCATTCAGGTATATAACAATCCTCAGCCTCCGAGAAACATCTATTCTAAATAAAACTCCTTTAAATACCGTATTGCTGGCCTAAATGCTAGTCTTGCCTGGCATATTACAACTCAACTTCGACATGCAATACCGAAGATATAGGAAAGGCTGTATTGGAGACTACCATATCTTAAGTAGGATTCTTTACAAGGACATGAAATGAGACTATAGAGAACAGGGCAGGAATTTGCCAACAAGCACAATGTTTGCTTGTTAAGGATTTCAAGACCAGTAGATTAAAGAAATATAATATGTGCCATGTATCAGTGCTTTATAATGTTCATATGTAAAATATAATACTCATATTGAGATATTTTAATTAAATCCGCGAAGCAGAACTAACACAGTTATTGCAAAACAACAACGAAGTTGTGAAACTTACCCTTTGAAAAAATACTCTGTGTCTATACACACTCTGAATATGATAGCCGTAAACTCTAAGAATATCGTACTCCTGTCCTGAAGCAAGCACAACGTTGATTTTCTTTGACAATGAATGAGCAATTAAAATAGATAAATAATCTGTTTGGAGAGATGTCAGTCCTATGTCAGATACAATGATGAAGTAAGGATAGCTTTTCTTCAGGAAAATCTCCCATTTGGATGATAAACAATTGGAAAATTCTGTATGAACAATTGTGCCTGTGTTGTGCCTCAGGTGTTCTATTAAGGCAGTACGTAAGAAAAGAAAATGAGGATACGGAAAGTACATCTGTTCTGCATCCTGTGGGAAATAAAAACAATTAAATTATTCAGTTACATTTGTTGACACAATGAACAGTTTCCTAATCCTGATTAGAATCAAGCAGTTGGTTTTAAAGGAGTGCAGAGGTTTGAACAGCAAAGAAATATTACTTGTTCAGTACCTTGAAGAAAACAATGACATATTTTGCTCCTTTTTCAGTGAAATCCTGCAGGAAGCATTCAATTTGGTAGAAGAAGTTTAGATACTGTGTTTTTGAATCTAAAAACATAAGCAGTAAGGAATCCCCATCTATCACGAAGAATTCAGACTCAACAAAATCTTTTAACAAACTGACATACCTGAAAGAAAAAGAAATAGCATGTACATAACGTTACTCCAAGAAAAGTTGAGGACATGGGACAGAGAAAATTTGATATTAATAGATTTTAAAATAAATGTTTTTGTTAATTAAATCAACTAAACATTAAATGTATACATTAAAGCAATAGCAAACCATCATTATTGGATCTAATGTTTGTCCTAAATATCTTACAGTCCTTTCAGTTATTGAATGTATTAGCAATTGTCTCCTTTACAACTCCAGAAACTTTTGTAGCATCTGAGGCTTCTGTGAGTTAGGTGGCACCTCTTGTCCATGTCTGCTTAAGCAGAAAGAGTTATCTGTTGTATAAGAAATACCCCACAGCAGATAACCATGAAATATATTTTCAGAGTGTTCCTGCCTGAGTTTCCAGCTGAAAATAGCAAGTGGGTTATCAACAACTATCATGACAGTAACAACTACCTTCCTTATCCAAGGAATGTCTATGGCAAGAAAAATACCTTAACAGGAAGAGGAATCCAATCACAATACATTCCTTTAAGAGACCAAAGAATTAAAAGACTTCATCATCCCCTTCCCATTTTAGAAAGCTATGAAAGTTGATAAAAATCTGCATTAATCAGTCTTAGGTAAAACTTGAAATAAATCCTCTTCACTGAAGATGGCAAGTATAAACAGGTAGCACCTCAGTAGTTTTTTATACATCCTAAGAATTGACTGCATTCCCCAGTTCTTTAAGAACCCATGAAACTCCAGGGATACAGGATATGATGTTTTACCCAGGAGACCAAGGAGTCAGAAGAACTTTTGCAGGTCCAGATGAAGAAGAGGCAAGCCCTTTTAGTAAAGGTTCTCCGCTTTCATGCTTGTCTGTTACATACCACACTGTCTATTACATATTACAATACTAATGCATGTTATGAGAACATCCCTACTCTAATGGTAAGAACATGCTTGTTTTCTTCAAAGCTGTCAAAAATGCCTGATACACATCACCTCAGACCCACACCTGGGAAGCCACAGCTTTCCCTTCTGGCTGGGATCAACAGCTTCTGGTTTACAGGCCCAGTTTGTTATGCAATGATGCAATGAGTAGCCTTCCATGAACAAAAACTATGTAAACTTCTGCCTTACAGAGTTAAAACTGTCTGCCTTTATTTAACACTAATCTCTTTAGCATGACAGCTCCAGAATGCAGAGAAGACACTTCGCTGTCAATGTGAACAGCACTATTGCTAATCCCTTTCCATATAAAGCAGGGAAAGGAATCAGAATCTGGAGCTGCAGAAGATCATGCATGAGAACTGACATGCAAAAACACAGAAGGTATATATAAAAAGGAAAATTTTGTAGGAAAACTGTTTTAAATGCTGTAAAAGTAGTAGCCTTAAAACATGTGAGGAAACGTGCTCAAAAAAAGCATGACAGAGAATCTGTCATGAAAAAAAAATGAACAGCAATGGTTAAAATTGTAGACCAGTTCCTAAAACATGCAGACAATCCCTACTCTTCGATATATTAGGAATCTTCCTTCATGTGGCTGGAAGTATGAAATCCTAAGCATGCCTTAGGTCTCCTGGTTTTCCACAAACCTAGGTGACGAGCACATAGCTTCTTTCTCTAAGGGACACTACAATGTGATGCCTACTTAGTTCAAAGAAACTATTTTTATTACCATTTATTACATTTCTTTCCATGAACCGCACTGTACTTACTGAGCTCTTGACAGAGATGCCCAACTGTGTAGCCTCAACTTCTTCAGAAATTCAAGATGCTTCCTTATTTCTAAAATAACCACATACATGGTTATTGATGGAACCATAACTCATCAATTAACTACAAAAGAGACAAAAGGTAAGACACTGCAATAAAAGCCATAACAGCTCCTCACCAGGGCTTTTGGAATCACATTCATGCTGGAGAACTCTGAAATCCTTGTCTTCAGTTTGTGATGCTTGCTGGGTCACTTCTTCAGTGGTTGAGATACAGTAATCTAGGTCTTTGGCTTCTTTTTTCCTGTCTTCCTCTTCTTTAAGCATTTTCTTAACAGCTGCTTCCGCTTTGTCACTGGTCTCATCCTCCTCATCACTGTCACTTGTAATCACACTCTTTTCATCTTCCTTTGTTGGAATGAAGCCTATTTTCTCACTGTCGAGACGCTCACTATCGTTGTCATCATCACTAGCATTCTCATTTGCATCATTATGAAGGAATTTCTTGAAATAACGTGCAGAATCCATCAGAGATCTTGATTCTGGCATTCAAAAAAAAAAGGCTCTAAGTAATCAAGAGATAATTTTAAAGGAAATATGGTATGCTCCGGGGCTTCAACCATTAAATTAACTAGTTCACAACCACACTTGAATAAAATATTAAGAAAAATCAGAAAGCATTTTGTGAACATCCCTGTGAGGCATATTTTCATTTTAAAATCAATAAATATTTTTTGAACTATAAGGAAAATATCAGCTTTTGTCTTTATTTAAGTTTACTAAAGAGGAGCATTACTTACCTGCTTTCTTAAAAGACTAACAAAAGAAACTAAAGTGCAACCTCCATTTTTCAGATTTCACAAACTCAAAACTCAGCTGCAATTTTCATGTTGATCTTCATCTTGCATTGAAACTCCTACCAAATGAAGTCACAGAAAAAAATATAAATTTCTATTATCTACTTATAAAATACTGTACTGTGTGCTATATTACAGTGCTATGCTTAACATAACTTTACAGTGCAACTTTAATACCTATTTTCATTAAATGTAAGCTATTTATATACATACAGCTACACAAAGTCACCTTCTGTGTACCCACATACGTACTTTTTGTCAAGGCAGCAATAAACCTGGGACTTTTCTCCATTCTCTTATCTAATAAAACTGAAGAAGCTGTATCAAAGGCTTCAGAACACCCTTCTGGGATGAACCATGTATTTTTGCATGCTGAAATTGTTGTTTACCTAGAAAACGGCCATCACTATTTCAGCAATCTCCTGAGCAAACCTGACTTTCCATAACTGACAATGGAAAGTCAGCCGCTATCAAAGAAAGCAAAACTGTATCTGCACATACTCACGTATGGACTGCTATATTTCCTTTCAAAAAAAAAGGGCTCAAATACTTTGCTACTTGGGTGCTTTTCTGCAGGGCACAGTGACATCTGAGGTGCCTGGGGCTACGGTGTGGGCAGAGACAAGCGTGTGGCTTTGACACCCTGCCAGCGCTCCTGTTGGCCCTCCACCCTGGAAGGTGCTCCCTTGCTGCCAGAAAAGTCACGGATGTTCCCCTGCGTGCTCTCCAGCCACCTCGTCCAGACCTAAACCAACTGCACCCCTAACGCAAACCCCAACATCATGCCTAAACCCAACCCTAGCCCTAACTCTAACCCCAGTCTCAGCCCCAAACCCTACCCCAACCACAACTTTGAGCAAACCCCCGGCCCGGACAGTACCTGCTGCTGCCGCCACCGCCGCCCGCTCCGGCACCCCGGCTCCGCCGCCACCCCGCATTTAAGGCGGCACCAGCGGGCAGCTCCGGCCGCCGCCCAGCCCAGCACCTTTCGCTTTCCGTTCCCGGCGCGGCCCGGCGGCTAGTTCAGGTTTCGTTTCCGACGTGCCGACAAAACTACATCCCTGAACGCGACACAGCAAGGCATCAGTATCTCATTGCTTCCATTCGATTACGCTTTTCTGTCGCGGTGGCTCCAGCTAACGGTCCAAGGGCCATTAAGCCCGCATTGCTTAAGAATCTTGTTAATGCAGGTAGCATACCCAGTGAAGCAAACGTTAATTCCTATTTCTGTCCCTTTATTCACCATGAGCTATACTTCTACCAGCCTGCTTTCTTAAAGTAGGAAATTCCATATAAAAATAAACTAAGATATATACTTTACACAACTTCTCAGTGTTTCCAGCAAATCCTTTAGCAGGAACAGTGCTGGACCCCTATCACTTAATTTAAAATAGTGAAGCCTCAATTCGCAAGGGAACCTGTGTACCCAAATACTGTTCAAACAATATTTAGGAAACCAGAGTTTACATATCAGATTGTTTTGGTGAGAAGTGCAAATCCCAGCTCCTCTTTAGGTCAGATCCTTGTGCAGGTTACAGGACAGAACACTGCTGGGGTTACCTATGTAAGTCACATCCTCATGGATCCAGGTAGGGTTTCGACAACCTCCCTGGTAGGCAGCTGACATGTAATAGTTTCCAGGTAAGCAGATCAGAGGTCTCTTCCACATCTTGCATTCCCTTTGAGACCTGTACAAAGATTCCAGAAACTCGGGAGAACAGTATCTTTTACAGCCCAGTAGCACACCCACAGTGCTCAGGCATATCAGAATCATTTTGTTTTGCTAGCCAAGATAAGCACCTGCTCCCTCTTCTCAGCACACTTCCTTTTTCTTTTGTAGGTAGCAATCTGGAAAATAATTTGAACTCTTTCTTTCCTTTCCTCAAATTAAATGGGAGATGATCTTCAGCCCAATGCTTCAACAGATTTTTAATATAACTTTGGATGATGTATTTTGGTTCAAAAAAGTGTATTTTAGGTTTGCTATTCACCTGATTAAAAGGCAGATCAGACACTTTACTTTCCTGAGGAAGCTGGTGCTACCTACATGAAAACATATTTAAGAAAGAGCAAAACCACCACTCTTGCAGAGGAGTGAGGAAGGGGGAAAAGGAAAAAAAAAAAAAAAAGTGATAAACACTGTTCCCCCCAAGGACGGCCCTATGCTGGAGCAGGTGGATGTGCCCTGAAAGAACCACAGCCTGGGGAAAGCCCCCACTGTAGCGGGTTTATCCTGAAAGACTGCAGCCCGTGGAGACGACTCATACTGGAGAAGGGGTAGCGTCAAGAAAACTGTTATGTCCTGACTAACCCCCACAAGCCTCACCCCTGTGTACCGCTCAGGGGATGGGGAGGGATAGAGGAGTCAAGAATGAAGGAGGACGTTGATCTGAAAAAGGGAAGAGTGGGGGGAAGGTGGTGCTTAAAATTTTATTTTTTGTTTCTTACTACCAAAAGCTATTTTAATTGTCAATAAGTTAAATTACTTCTCCCCAAATTGAGTCTGGTTTGCTTGTGATGGTAACTGGTAAGCAGTCTCCCTGTCTTTGTGTTAACCCACAAGCTTTTCCACCCTATTTTCTCCCCCCTCCTGTTCAGGAAGAGGAGTGACAGAAGAGCTGGGCAAGCATCTGGCAGTTGGCCAAGATCAACCCACCACTCTCTTTTAGATGTCTTTACATAATGCATGAGGCAAAGAAGGGGTACAGACAGATGCTTGACATGAGGATCCAAGACAATCATTCTTTCAAGCATGAATCAGAGTGCCTAAAATCATGGAGCAGTTGGCAGTAACCATCTAGTATAGAAAAACAGCTGCAAAAATTTTAACTTGAGACATCTTATGAAGGGGAAATCCAGACTTTAACATCTCAGCAATGGTAATTGGAGGCTGAGGAATGATCTGGTCCTGGCAGTGGGAAAGCTTAACTCCAGAACCAGGTTAAACAACAGAAACAGGAATACCAGAGGTGGAACAACTCTATATAAGGGAGAACAAATTCCCTTGTTGATAAAACAAGAAATGCTACAGTATTGATTTCTAATGACATGACTGGCGCTGGTGCAAGCGAGTATAAGGAATCGGCTCATGCCACATCTTTGCAGACTCCCTGTAGAACCGCTTACAGCAGTAGGACTCTGTCCAATGCATTGTCCATTAAATCACTTCATACTTAAGCACAAATGTGTATCTAATTCACCTCAAGGGGTACAATGAAAATTCCCCAACACTTACTTGAAGCTGTCAGGAGCCACCTATCTTAAGCTAAGCTAAGCTCTCTCCTTTAAAATAAATGCATAAATTAAAATTTTGCTTAAGTTATGCCTCAACTGGTTTTGGAATCTAACCCTAAATTCAATACAGATGGTGAAAAGACTAGTACATGCCTGACTTGGAAAAGTTTTTGACCCAAATGTTAAACTAAATATATGAATATTTTAATTTCTTTCATTAAACTTACTGTAACAACATAAAGTACAGAAAGTAGTGATAAGGAATTTGGTAATGTTTTGATTACTTTTTAAACAGTATTAAGCATAAAGGCCATACCATAGGGAACCCTCTGCTAGTCTGGTCTAACACCAGCCATAGAACTTTCACCACATTTCTCAGATGTCACTTAAAGAAACACTGGAAAATGAAAGGAAAAGATTAAATGTGCACACACTTTTATGTAGAAGAAAAATTCTTTACTTAGTGGTAAGAGTTATTCTGAACAGAGTAACTGTATCCAGAGTTACCCAATCATTTTTATTATTTTTACTGTGCATTTTCTCATTGAACTTTCTAAATAGTGAAACTCAGCCATGTTTCTTGTCAGTTCTTCCTGAAACTATTCATCATAGAGGGCTCTCCAGTGCCCAGATATTTCAGCTCCATTTCTGAAGACCGGCTAGATTTTGATACATTTCTATTCAGTTTCTAGAAATAAGGAACAAGTTTCTCATAATCTCATGTGAGATTTACTGAAGTGGATTTGCAGCCCATTCTGCGTGGACAACTTGCTCTGCTTTCTAGCACAATGGTAAGCGAGGTCCTAGAACAGGATCCTAACAGTGGTTTTGCTTTGGAGGAGGGAGATACCAAGGTGGTTTGGGAGGAGGCGGGGGAGTGAACAAGCACAGGAAAACAGGAGGATAAGAAAGCAAGAGGCTGATTGCATGTAAAGGGGTTGCTGGGCAGAATGCTTGTCTAGCCATGCACCTGCACCTAATCAGCACAGGCTGTCCTGTCCGCTCATTTGACTCCATTTCTAACCACCTTCCTGGGTGAGGGACTACCTGTTCTGTGTGCATATGTGTGTGTGTGTGTAGGCCTGAGTGCCAGCAACTGGCATCAGCCCGTGGGTCACAGAGGTCCATGTGTTTGTGGAACCAGAAACAGGAGTGAGGGTACGTAAGTCAGTGTGCAATCCCTAGTGATTATCAAGCCAGACGTGCCAGCAAGCACATGAAGTGGCCTGGGAGCCAGGTATGCGCATCTCTAAGGGTGAGATCCTGGAGGAGATGGCTACTAGGGGGTCCAGGCCAAATACTGGCAAGACCCTAAGGTCTCAGACTCAGCTGAGAGACTTGTTTCCACAGGCATGTGAGTGCCTGTGCAGGAGGCAACTGGGAAGAGCCAGGATCTTCACTGCCAGCCACCGGATAGCCCAAGAGCACAGGACCAACTACTGGTGGGATCTGCATGGTATGTATTTCCCAGTAAAAGGACTCCCTTCCTGATCAGTGAGCGAGTACCAAATTTTTCTCCGAGTTGGTTGATCTAAGCTGCCAGCTCTGTTTATATACATGTGTTGTATATAAGTTTGTTTGTATACCTGATGGGGACACATGTTCAGCCCTGCTACTGGTAAGACAAAATATTTTCCTAGAAAGTAAATCTGATATATACCATCAAACTTTTCCAGGTATAAAATCCGTTGATCATCACTAAATTGCATGTGGCTGTAAAAGGAGAGATAAAGAATTTGATATTGAATAGAAAAGTGTTCTTCGTAAAATAAAAATGCCTCTCTCATGTGGCTGTTTTGAAATTAGATTCCCTACGTGTTTGTCAAGCATATGAATATCCTCAAAATCAGTAATAAAGCACAATCTATAGAATTTCACGTGCATTTCCAGAAATGTGTCCTTAAAAAGTTCTTAATTACCTCCTTTGACACTTTCCACATGAGCTTATAATTGCTGCATAAGCAATTATCATAACTTCCAGATGACCATGCAAAAGGTGAAATAGCTGCTCTTACATTATTACAACCCATTAAGTAAGATGCCAGTTTTGAGTCAGTGAATTAGTTATCTAAGAAGTCTAAACAGAAATAACATACAATGTAAGTGTAGCCATATTTACACACACAAAACTGGACACAATTGTGTCCAGTTTTGGGCACCTCAATACAAGAGAGATATCGAGGTGCTGGAGCGAGTGCAAAGAAGGGCAACGAAGCTGGCGAAGGGCCTGGAGAATAGATCTTATGAAGAGCAATTGAGGGAGCTGGGGCTATTTAGTTTGAGGAAGAGGAGACTGAGGGGAGACCTCATCACTCTCTACAACTACTTGAAAGGAGAGAGGTTGGTGCTGGTCTCTTCTCACAGGTAATTAGTGATAGAACGAGAGGGAATGCCTTCAAGCTGCAACAGGGCAGGTTTTGACTAGACATTAGGAAACAATTCTTCATAGAGTGGTCAGACACTGGCATAGGCTGCCCAGGGAGGTGGTTGAGTCACCATCCTGAATGTGTTTAAGAGTCATTTAGATGCGGTGCTGGGGGATATGGTGTAAGGGAGAACTTTGTAGAGTAGGGTTGATGGTTGGACTGGATGATCCCAAGGGTCTTTTCCAACCTGAATGATTCTATGATTCTATAATTTCTTCTCCAACCCATACAAAAACCTTCATCCTAGTGTTATTTAAGCATTCCCTCTATAAATTTGAAGTTACAGAAAAACATCTGAAAATCTTGAATACTTACTTTTTATTAAAGAAAAATTCAGCGATGTTCTTCATCTGATTTTTTAACGATTAAAATCCTCTTACACCCTGGTAAATCTTTCCTCACTTTGTATATACAGGTTCTCTGTTCTATCCACTTGTAATTTTGGCTAAAATGAATCTGATGTGAGATTTCACAAGCATCCTCTTTGCCTCAGGATGAATAAGTGTTTCTTAAAGTTTCAAACCCTTTAACAATTACTGAGAATAATTTTAGGGGAAGACAGGACTATTTTAAGCTAGTATTATTTTTCTGTTTCTCCAGAAACCTCTATTTTAATAGGCTGTACCCACAACTGTTATGAAAGTTTCCTTCCCTAACTATTTTAACAGTCTTTATAGTATGAAAGCATATTAACATTACACTGCAATGTAATTAGATAGTGGAATTCTACTGGAGGTTTTGGTATTGCTCATGTTTAAGTAAAGCAAACAAAAGGACACCTCATCGCAAGCATGAGAAAGAGAGCCCAGCCCTGTAAATAAGGACTTTGCTTTTTAGATCTGTCCATGAAAGATAAAATATACCCCTGGACAACCAAGGTAACACTAGCATCCTAGCCCCTCCAACACATCTTTGACACCCTCCCAGCATCTGATAATGCACAGATAAGTCCTACAGCAAGACTGACTCCAGGGACATCTGTATCAATGGACAAGCAGCAAGAACACTGAGAGATGATAACGCTGCAGGAATATAGTTACTTTGCAAAGTTTTACTACAATTAGTAGTAGGTAGTGTATGTGTTAATTAGTTATTAGTCAAGTTGTGTTGTACCCAAACACTTGAAGGGCTGAAGATCCCTGTGTAAAAACCACATCCAGTGTGCCCCAGATTGGCTGGGACACATCACATGCGTGATAAGTATTGACCTTTGTCATTCTATTCTTTGCTTCCTAGCCTCTTTCCCGGGCTCTATGGGCCGGCTGCAAAACTTATGTAACACAATATATAGGGCAGAAAAAATTAAATTAGCTTTGGTGTCAGACGTGTGCATTTTAAGTCCTAATGAAAGTTCACCAAGATTTGGGCTAAATTCTATCCGTAGATAGAATATAATTGTATCAATTCAGCATAGATTATTTGTAACAGCCTATTGAAATCTCTGATTACTCCTTCACTACATACGCATCAAGTGCACAGACTAACCACAGTGAACATGCCTTACTCTTTCTTTCAGTCTCATGATTATCACAGAACAAAACTGTAACAGTGATGCAAACACAGGAACAGCAGTGAAATACATATTGGTGCACTGGGTGGGGGCACAATATGCAAACAGGTTTTGATTAGAGAAAGAACCACCGGAGTAAGAGTACAAGGGCACTGCAAGCCTGATATTATACAAGATTGTATTTTCCCACACACAAACAGTCCTCCAAATCTTCCTGCAATCCATACAGCAGTTTTTTGAAGTTACGCTCTCTGCTTATAAAAAATAGAATACTTACCTACCAATTTCTAAAATGGGAAACAAATACTTGTTTCATATCAGCCGTTCTAGAAGCAATCAATAGGAACTGGCCAAAGTTCTCCTCTGTCTTCCTGTTTTACTCATTTAATGCAGCAGCAAAATCTTCTCAGAGATCATTATGAATTACCTAAAGAAAAGCACAATTTACATTTATGTTTCTGAGCAGCTGGAAGAAAACATGAAATGCTATAATCAAATTGAATACTGTAATTGAAGTTCATTATGATACAGCCACAACAATCGGTCAGTGCAGCTACTGGGGAGCAGGGCCACTCCCAGATGGCAGCCAAGCCGGTAGCACAGGGCAGGGACAGGACCATGCCGAGGGGCACAGTCCCACCACACCCATGTGAACAGGGCAGGGCAGTGACAGCAAAGGGTTCCATCAACAGCCCAGTCACCATCAGGCAAAGTAATAAGCCAAGGTCAACCCAAGAGCCCCACACAGTAACTCAGGAGCAGGGCTAAGACAAGCTAGCTGCAACTGAACAGAGCTTAAATGGAGCCCCGTGGCTGGGGGAAGAGCGAAGGAAGGCTCCAGGTGATGCCAGTCAAGGCAATTAACACCAATTAGTACACTCAAGTCCCCGACAGTATCTGAGCTTAGGCTGAATTACTTTTTAAGCAAGGTTCAGTATCTGTGTATTAACTTCTAAGAATCGAAGCTGACGTAAGGCTAAGAGCCATGTATTTGGCAGTTTCGAAGCACAGAATTTCAAAGCAAATCCACTCATTAGCTTCAGGATTTTGCAGACAATTTATCTTTTATTTTGTACTCTTTCTGGAGTTTACACTTGAAGATGTGATTTGGTACCTTCCTCAGGTTGCTAAAAAGTTTATTTTAGAAAATTGTGAGTATGTTGTATAAATACTTACTCTTTCAGAGAGGTGATATGTTTGCAAAGGACTCAGATGCATTCAAGGGGACAACTTATATGGTTTACATCTGAGAATATATTCTGAATCAACAGTTATGAATATGGTTGCTGTCACACTGACACTCTCAGTGATAAAGTTGGATATTTCCTGTCAGATTTCCAACCATCATGTACTGTCATGTAGTCCACCTCTATTTGCTTTCCTTTATCATAATCTTTACACGCTGTTAAAATGCAATGGTGGTGTTAGGATGGTGGTATTAGACTCTACTGTATAACTGATAATGTTGGATTCCTGACCTGAAAAGGAAATATAGCATTAAGCTTAAGCTTATTTGATAAAGATGTCAAATAAAGCACATGGGGGGGAGAGGCAGGGGTGGAGGGGGGAATAAAGGGCAAATTAGTAAATATTTAATCTCTATTCAGCATTCAGCATTTTTGGTGCAAGCAAAGTACACGGAAAGGGAAGTGAAGTACATGGAAAATTTTGGGCCTGAACAGCACAACTGGAAATCTTTTGGACAGTAAAAGCAATAACAACCAGTATAGCTGGATACGCAGTGATAAAAGCTAAATGGCATAACATATTCAAAAAAGGAATTGACCCTGCAAAGAACTTTGCATGCATAGATATTTGTGCCCAGGTAGTATGTTGAGGCCACAAGGGTGTCAATGTAGAAATAATCCATTTGATTATAAAAAAAAAATTACAAAGACTTATCTCTTTTATAAAAAAACGCACAGAAAACAAAAAGTATAATTTAATATCTCTAAGGCTTTTGGTTGTTTGAAGGACATAAATGAAAGCTTCAGCAGTTACAAAACCTTTGACAGAAAAATACCTCATATAGTCTATCTTTAAAAAGTCTAAACAGATCATCTGCTCGTAATTAGCTGTTAGTTTTACAGTGATGATTTTGAGATGTCTGGGAAAAAGAAAAATAAAGTGAAAAATTGGGAAGGAGGGTTTTTTTTCCCCCTCTTCTCTTTCAATTTGGAGCTGGAAACATTATTCTGCCAACATAAATAAGACGTCAACCATGGTTAAGCTATTTCTTATACAGTAGAGACCACTCTATTTTCTTTCTTAGCATTACAGCCTTCTCCCCTCCATCTTTCTGAACAAGTGACAGAAGATATTTCTCCTGATTAGAGCTCTCCGTGAGCACTTCAAGTAAATAATAGAAAGAATTACTTTCTATATTACAGAGGGCATATTACAGAGAATACAGAATAGAGAAATAAAAATACAACCTTTTTTTATCACTTCATGTATTAGGAATGCTATTTTTTTTCTGTTTACTGAAAACAGGATGCATATTTTTCAGCATGCCAAAAATAATACATAGATTTAAAATCTTTATTTAAGATTTTAAAAAATATGTTTAGCTACAAGATACAGAATCCATTCTCAAAATGAGGAATAAAACTATATCATATACCTTCACTTTTGCATCTGCCTCGTCATCAGCTTTGGCAAAAAACAGCATGAGCCTCAATACCAATGTGATACTCAGTGGAAACTGGCCTTTCAGCTGGAGAACACCAGATTTTACAAATTTTCTTGTTTTGGCCTGTGGAATCTTATAGAAAATCATATTTCCCAACACATCTAGTCCATGCTGACATCTGAATGAAGAGTTCAAAAATACAATTTTATTTCATTTTTCTATCCTAGCAAATCATCATTTCAGTAATATCCAGGACTATGCCTTAAAGTGAATTGTGTTGTCAGAAGATTAAAGAGACTGAAGTGGAACAAGAAAATAAATAAGTGTTTAAGTGAACTGAACGATACCTTCATCAGACTTGTTGTATTAGATGTATTGATATCATGCTGTCTCAGATGAAGACACTTTTAAATCGGTGCGTTCCACATCTTTTCTGATCCTTAGACAGCTACCCCAGCTCTGGTCACTTGGGAAGCAAGTTGGTAAAAAGAAAGATTTCAGAGATATGAGAATCTTGTGTTATGCAACTTCCCTCCATGTGATTATTTTACTGTGAGATGCGCCGTGCTGTAATTAAAGTAAACTTTTTAAAATGGTCAGTTGAGAGAAAAGCGGAGGCAAACCAGTCAGTGCCCCTATTCAGACTATATTTTAAGCTACACAGAGTAGGCACACACAACCATACTCAGCTGTTAAAGGAAGAAAGTGTAAAAAAGTATGCCAAGTTTTTTCATTTCAGATTTTTTCAAATATTTTAGTTTTGCCACTTTCATGAGCTAATAATTTATAAAGAATCAGGATTGGAGTTGTGAAGTGTAAATGGAGTTTGAATGCTGTTACTGGAGTAACAGGACTTTACATTCTGTAATTGTAAAGTATAAAAGGTTTTTTAAAGGGCTACTTATTCTTCTAGCGTTTATGTCAGGACACAGTCCTTTGTTTCTTCTCCTCTCTGTTCATGCACTTTTTATCAGGTGACCACGTCCTATGTAAGGGCTTTAAATTCTCTTGGGTTTTGTGATTTATAGATCCATTTATCCATGCCTGATTTTATTTCTAACCACCCATTTCTACATTTTGTCCTGCCTCTGTGATATACAGAAAAAATGTCAGTTTCAGCGCTATATGGCAAAACTAATGAACCCAACTGTCAACCTATTTCTTTCCCAATTTGTGGCACACTTAAAACCACCATCCTTCTCCAAATCACTGTAGTCTGCAGTTATCCCTATTCTGTTCGTCCTACACATTTAAGCCAAATCTAAATTATGCTGCATTATGATTCATTAGTGATGAAACTATAGGTAAATTTCACAAACTGCTACAAAAGACAATGAACACACTCAAGCATTCTACATACATGGCATGATGTTACCAAAAAGATGAGATTTTTCAGCAAGTTTTAACATTGCATTGTAAGTGTTCTTTTTTTTTTCCTTCCTATTTATGAGCTTTAGTAACTGTCTTCATTCAACTACATAGGCCTTAACAATGGGGGAAAAAAATCCTCCATCAATTATAACACAGAGTAAGACTTTTTTCCACTCACCTGTCTCCACCAGGATGCTTCCCTGCTTCTTATACTTAGTGCTGGCTAAACCGCCACTGAAAGACAACACAGGCAGCAGTAGCTGGAAAAGGTCAGAGCAGACTGAAGGACACATAGGGAGAGAAAGGAGACAGAGAGCGTAGGCAGTGGATTAGACCTCCTGAGATTTAAGGAGCACAGTCCTCTGTGAGATGTTTTACCTAGCCTTGCCTTAAACACAGGCCTCAAGCACACCTTGTTTGCAGACAGGTCTCGTTTGGCTCTTGAAATGTCTGTTTATGCTGGAGGGAGTGGTGGGAAGAATTCTTTTAGGGAATTACAAGTTAGTTTGACGTGAGCTGACAGTTCATTGCAGCCGCCGGGAATATTTCCTTTTCATAACACCTCTCCTTCAGCTCTTCTCTTTCACCCCTCTCCACCTATTGCTCATTCGCAACCACACAACCTGATCCCTTTTCTGACTTTGTTTTTGTCACTCATCTGTTGACTGAGGTCACTGAAATGGTAGAAAACTATTCACTTCTTTCTTGGATTATTTCTCTCCTGCATTGTCTTCATAATTTCACTCACTGTGAAGCCAGATAAGTATGAGAGACAGTGAGAGATGGGGTAGCTCACACAACTGGGACAGGAAAGAAAAAAGAGAGTGGAAAAGGGGAGCAGCAGAACTAGGGTGGACTCTTTTGCTCCAGCAAACCATTAGATTGGTTTGGCTCAGGGTGTCTGATGGTACCCTTCAGAAATCTTCGTATTTGTAAAGATGCTTACATTCCCATTGTATTGTGTTTGTGCGGCAAGGTTCTTGTAGTGGTGGGGGCTACAGAGGTGGCTTCTGTGAGAAGCTGCTAGAAGCTTTCCCTGTGTCCAACAGAGCCAATACCAGTTGGCTCTAAGATGGACCCACCACTGACCAAGGCTGAGCCCATGAGCAAAGGTGGTAGTGCCTCAGGGATAACATATTTAAGAAGGGGAAAAAGCAACCTGTGCAACAACCTGCATCTGGAGAGAGTGAAGAGAATATGTGAGGGAAACAACCCTGCAGACACAAAGGTCAGTGAAGATGGAGGAGGAGGAGGTGCTCCAGGCACTGGAGCAAAGATTCCCCTGCAGCCTGTGGTGAAGATCATGGTGGGGCAGGCTGTCCACCTGCAGCCCATGGAGGACCCCGCACTGTAGCAGGTGGATGACTGAAGGAGGTTGCTCCTGGCAGGACCTGTGGAGAGAGAGAAGCCTGGTTTTCTTGCAGGACTTGTGACCCCTGAGGGACCCATGCTGGAGCAGTTTGTGAAGAACTGCACCCTATGGGAAGGACTCATGTTGGAAAAGCTTGTGGAGGACTGTCTCCTGTGGGAGGGACCCCACACTGGAGCAGGGGAAGAGTGTGAGGAGTCCTCCCCCTGAGGAGGAAGTAGCAGCAGAGACAACATGTAATAAACTGACTGCAACCTCCATTCCCCGTCACCCTGTGCCACTCGGGGGGAGGAGACAGATAAAATCGGGAGTGAAGTTGAGCCTAGGAAGAAGGGAGAGGTGGGAGGAAGGCGTTTTAAGATTTGGGTTTTATTTCTCATTACCCTACTCTGATTTCATTGGTAATAAATTAAATTAACTTCCTCGAGTCAAGTCTGTTTTGTCTGTGACAGTAACTGCGGAGTGATCTCCCTGTCCTCACCTTGACCCATGAGCCTTTAGATTCTCTCCCCTGTCCAGCTGAGGAAGGGGAATGATAGAGCAGCTTTGGTGGGCACCTGGCATCCAGCCAGGGTGAAACCATCACACCCATTTATATCAATGGTAACTGTCGACACTAAGGATGCAAACAAACATGCCACTCAATTCTAAATATAGAATTAAGTGCCCAAAGTTAGATGCCTATATTTTAAAAATGTAAGTGTATTTTAGAAGAGACTAATATTTGAATTAAAGCTATTTCAGTTTCCCCTACTTACCCAATTTAACACTGTATGTCTTATTTACTGTCTTGGTAGTTTTCTGTTTTCTCCTTCTTTTTTTGAAGCTGTCAACAAACTGGAGATTTCTTCTTCTTTGCTCTCAGCATGTTGCCAGCATCTCTTTACTTTCTGTAA